>MJUU01047047.1:11920-28580 GCA_002080025.1 Modiolus philippinarum | reverse complement strand
AGTGATGGCAAAAGCTCACCCTGGCTTTAGCCAGGTGAGCTAAAAATGAAGGAATTCGCGTCCCAAGAACTTTCATTCAAAAGTGCGGGGATAATCATTAAACTTTCTACAACTAATAATTGGTAGTTTTACTAAACGGGATTCAAATGCAGACATTTAGAATATTAATTTTATTTATTACATACTTAGCGTAGATATGTTCTGTTTTGCATATGTAATATAGCCCGAAGTAAACAGTCCATATCATATACCTAGTCTGATATGGCCATATCAGACCGCCTCGTCTTGAAATATCCATATCAGACCGGTGATATGGCTATTTCAGCCCGGGTGTAATGATAACTCCTAATTGGAAGTATATAATAAACAGATTAAGACATGGCCTTTTCCATATCAGCACGGTTATCATCCCTCGACCCATATCAGCCCTCGGCTGGCGCCTCGGGATGATAACCGTGCTGATATGGAAAAGGCCATGTATTAATCTCTATTTAAATATTGCCGGGATACTTAACAAATTAGATAAATATTTCTAAAGCTATTTAGATAAAATGTTTCAAAAATGTTGTTTTAATTGAAATGAATTTGAAAGGTTCCACAAACGGAAGAATTCAAGGTAATATGTGGTCATGAAGATTTTCAGGATATTCATCAAACTTGTAATTAATAGTTTGGTGAATCAAATTGTTTAGAAATGAATGTATTGTTGATAGGTTAAATTTCGAATATTGAATTGTCGAAGATAATTTCAAAAGATTTTTTTTAAATAACGGAATCAAGTATTTTCAAAATCAAATTGTGAATATATATTTTCGAACTGAAATCCTTGCTTCAAACGAACTGCTGAAATATTAAATTGCATGCAAAATTTAAAAAAAAAACAAATTTGGAAGCAGAATAAAAGTCACGAAATGATTGTTTTCATCGAGACGAATAAAAAAATCCATAATCAACTGTTGAATCTACAGCATATATGTTACGAGTCTATAACAAAAGACAAAGCCAGCGACCGTGTCACCAACTTTCATTACAAGTTCGGAACAAACCTTTTATCAATAAACCCATATGCAATTTATGCACCTTAATATAATATTTTAACTGGATAGAATGATAGAAATACATGGATGCACTTGTCACACTTCCTTCAAAGAGTGCAAATACAACTGCTAAAGAATGGAATGGTGTTTAAAATTTGGTCGAACTTTCTAAACAAAAATTGGACCCCCGGTCATGTGAACCATCATCAGGAAAGAACCCTAAACCAAGATGGCTTCATTCAACACCATATCGCTAACAATATGAGAGATTAAAGAAGATTTGAATAAAAAGGATGTTTTTCAACAAGACGTTTCTTCTTTATTCATTAAGTGAATTATACTTTTTAGATACAATTTTGAAAATAAAATGTGTGAATCTGAAATGAATGTGATATTAACTTTACTTCCAAATGCTCATCTTGAAAATCAGAAATGACCACTTACCAACTAGGTTTGTCTTTGTATCAGCTTTTCCCTCATTTGTACAATAAATAACTCGTATGGTTCTTGTATTTATATCTACATGACCTCATTCATATACTATATTATTGAAAACTCCTTCTAAGAATTAATTAGCAAAAGTTAAAAGTCGAGGCATCTTGCAGATATATACTATATAATTTGTTTTAGTTCCATATTCCGTTTTACCGTTATTGAATGGGCCCTGTAGGCAGCTACAATCTGATTGTGGTGTGTTCCCATTTCGCCTTAGCTGTGAATTTCAGGTAAAAAAGGTAAAAAAAAGTACTAAGGCGAAATGGGAATTTACAATTTGTGAATTGTAAAAACATAATTATTAATTATGTCTTGTTTTGATTACTGAATAAAAATCATTAAGAATACATGTATTTTTTCTTTAACTTTTTGTATATTTTCAAAGATTTTGTTCCATTTATCTTGCATATTTCGTGCATCAAATCTAAACTAAATATTTTTATTTTGAAAGTACATTTATTCCCCAAACATGATAGAAATTAAAATTATAACTAAATTATAGTCAATTTAAAAAAAGTGTAGTTTTTTAATTGATTTTTGTTCTTAAACGAGAAAATCTACTATCATTTAAAATTAATTTTAATATTCTTAAAATTGATTATAAAGCATTTCATATTATTCCATTTCAAAAATTTTGAAATATCATTAGAAATTAATAAGGACTATTCACGCTACTCAAAGAGATATGTCAGCGTCACAACCAGAATTTTTCACTAACTACAGTCAGCCTTGACTTTGAATGTGCATCACGCAACGCAACAACATAGACCTTCCCAGCAGCAACATTCAAGGGTTGCCTGTTCCACTATGGAAGAAAACTCAAGAGTGTGGACTACAAAGAGATTACAAAGACATGCCCGATGTTAACCTACTAGTTCGTCGTGAAGCAGCTCTACCTCTATTACCACTCGACAAGGTTGAATACTTCTGGCTACACACACTCGAGAATGTACTTATTTGTGCTTCATAAATGTGCTCATATTAATGAATTATTGTGCTTGCATATTTCATTGTTTTGTTTATAAAATATTTTGTTTTTAATGAAAGGATATGGAGTAAATGGACATGAGACCATAATACATATGTTAACTCCAACTGCAATAATTTTAATGAGCTGTATGGCCATTTCGGAAATTCCTCATCAGCAACACTAGAACCCAAACAAAGGAAATCCATAATTTCAAAAAATGTTTAAAATGCATAAGACCAAACGAAATCCCATAATCAGTAATATCAAATGTATGCCTCTTTATTTGATCTTCTATTCTGATTTAAGTGTTTTTGTTCTTTATATGTATAATATTATGATTATGAATGAATAATAATGTATGCTTCTGTTGGAATTTTGTTATGTTTCATATCATATAAAGTCATATAAATAAAACATAAAAATTGTAATTGGAGTTAGTTTGATTATATGTCTCTGTTTGTGCCCATTTGAGACTGAAGAATACACAACTTAAAAGAGCACAAGCCATTACACATTAAATTTACATTAATTTCAATTTTAATTAAACAACTTAAATCTTTAATGTTTATATTGTTGTATAAACACCAGTTTCTCTTGATTAGATGTTTACATAAGTTCCAATTTCGCCTTAGCTGACACAAATATGTACTAAGGCGAAATGGGAATATTTTTTATATAAAATTTCACAGCTAAGGCGAGATGGGAACAAGCCTCTGATTGTCAGGAGTTTGGCAAGTGTGTATTTTAAATAAAACTACTTAAGGAGGTTTGCTACTCACATTTTGGGATTTCTGTCAGATTTTCGGAATCCTCGGGTTTTATCCATTTACAAGCATTATAATTTTTTGCCCATTGACCCCCTTATTTTTTTCCATAATTTCATTTTATATATCTTTCTGAGCATTCTGTGAAAGATTCATTGAATTCAATTTATTATGTCACATTCATTCATAGTCAAATCTTGCTAATGTTGATCCTATGAAAAATCAGAGGAGTTCAGTTTCCCGCCAAATTTTCAATCACTTAAATCTCAAAAACGAGATCATCAACCTATCAATTTTTTTCACTTAAATTGCTTCTTTTTTAATTTTCTAACTAAAAATCATGTTTATTTGAAATCCTATTTATTTTGAAATGGAGTAGCGAACCTCCTTAAATACTTAGACTTGGCTAAAAATGTTTGAAACAGAATTTGTTCTGGAAAGGTGAAAATACACGGTCATATAATTTGCAGAATAAGAAATAAATACGATGAACATTTATATTTTATGAAAGGATATGGAGTAAATGAACACGAGACCATAACACATATGTTAACTCCAACTGCAATATATTTTAATGAGCTGTAACTCCATTTCGGAAATTAATTCCTCATCAGTAGCACTAGAACCCGAACATAGGAAATCCACTATTTCAAAAAGTGTTTAAAATAAAGAAAACCAAACAAAATCCGAATAATCAGTAATATCGAATACATCTAAGGACAAAACTACGATGGAGGGAGTAAGTCCTTAGGGTTTAGAATTTACATAAATCTAGATAATAGTTATAACCAAATATTTATGCCTTAAACAATATCAATGGTCCAAAGAATATTTAATGGTTGCTGTCTTGGAATGTATTCTGTCTCTCTTTTGTGACTGGACCCGTTTTCTCTTCTTACAGTACAGAAAGAAAATTCCTACGAAGATGAAATCCCATTTAAAGTTTAAGTTATTCAAATTACAAAATATTCTCCTGATCAAAGGTTTTCTGAATAAAGGGAAAAAGTTGATATGGGAATATTTTGTCCGGCAATAATGTTCTTAGCTGTAAGTCATAACGAAATTTTTGACGAAACAACATAACAATTTTTAAAAAAAAAATTAAAACAGTAAATATATATATATATATCAAAACATTTTAAAAATGAACAAAACCAATGAATAAGACAAGCTAAAAAAATAAAATAAATCATGATTTAATATTCAATTATATGTCACATCTGCTTTTGTGTCTGCAAATGGTACATGTGTCTTGATTTAAGAAACTAAGCCGTCAAATATAATTATCATATACCGGTAAAAGTTATTTGTGTCTGATAACTATTTTAAGGATGTTCGCTGGTGAATTTTAAAATAACAAGGATTCCTATTAATTGTGATTTTTTTGCTAGAAAATTGTAAAAGAAGTAATTTAAGCCAAAAAAAAATTAATAGGTTACCGATGAAATTACTGGGATACAAGTGCTTGAAAAAATGGCGGGAAACTGAACTCCTCGACATTTTTCATAGGTTTAACATGAGGAATGTTTATCAAATAATGAATGTGACAAAATAACACCAATGGAATAAAATTTTGCCAGAATGCCCCAATAGATGTATAAAATAAAATTATGGAATAAAATGAGGGGGTCACCGGGCAAAACATTATTAAGCTTTTAAATGGATAAAACCAGAGAAATCCGAAAATCTGACAGAAATACATACACATGACCAGCTAACATCCTTAACATTGAAATTATTTAAATGCGAAAATTTCTGTTATGCATTTGTAGAGACTTTGTTTCTATGCATTTCCTCCATATTCCTTCATTGATTATGTTAATCGTATTAACCAAAAATTTTCAGTTTCAATAATTTTAATGTTTTATTTTTTAAAAAGAATTGCTATTATATTATTATTTTGAAAAGCAATGTTTTTAGAAATAATGTAGACCTTAACTTTCATATTTAAAGAATATAAAAAACAAACCTTTCTGTGTTTTGCAATTTCTACAAATGCATTACCAGGATCATCCAGAAACACCACCGTCCTGTTAACAAACACCTCGTCTCTGTGATCAACGTTTAATTCACACTGACGTGAATATTTGTTATAATTGAAGGACTGGCATCTTGGCCTTCGCATGCATGCTTCGAAACAGGAATTTGGCGGGTAGTTGTAGAACTTCAGATATGCAAAGAAAGCAAGCTTCTTATCTGTTCGATCAGGATCCACTCGTAGAGTTCCAGCTTTGCATTGTTGGCAAAGAATTGCATTTATTTGAAAAACTGTTATGAACATTATGAAAATTTTGTAATCTCGGATTCCCATTTCAATACACAAAAGTAAATTCAAATAATAAATTTGTGTGATACTGTTAGCTGAGATTTTTTCAGTGAATGGGATGAGTATAAAATGTTCGTTTTAAACTGGAATGTTTCTAAATCAGAAACAAATGGTATTTAATAATTCATACCATTAATGACGCAAAAAGGCGGTACTGCAACAGAAAGCGTCCAATTAAAAACTATTGTCATTGCATTTATCGAAACTTCATGATTTTATGGAATATTGACCCACAAACTTCAATGATAAATCTGTAGGTGCAAATAAGTTTAAACAATAGAGGGCTAGTCTTTTTCCCTCCCATTTTGTATGCTGCTTTACATGTCTGGTTTTCATTTTTCTGTCAGATTTTCGAAATTCTCTGATTTTTCCCATGATATTGCAATAGCGTTTTTTAACACAGAGACCTCTATTTTTTCCGTTCAACTTTGATTAAATACAACCCAAAAATGAATAAAATTTTGAAATAAATTGAAAATATTTCTTCAGATACAAATTCTTGATGTAAGTTAAATCTAGTGAGGATCCGTTTCCAATAGAAATTTCACATACGTGAAATTAAAAAATAATGAATACGCTGACCTATCAATATTATTTGTCAAAAATTATCTGCTTACAATGATGAAATACTTCTGAATTTCATCGGCAAGCGAATACCGAAGCAATTCTGAATTTTTGAAAATTATATTGAAAACTAAGGAGTATCTCCCTCATGCAAAGCTCTGTCCTTGGCTGATTTTGGCTTTACATTTAGATAATATTGGTTATTTGTACTCTATCAGTTTTTGAACGTCTTTGAATTTGTGGTCTTCCAAACGTTTGGATTTTATCTGCACTAAAGAGACAAAAGTTGTCGAAATGCGCATATGCAGAAAATAAATTCACTGTAACTTCGGTATTTAGTCATTTGGATTCTCTTTAAGAACTAATCACAAACGTTGCTGCCGACATAATTATTCAAAATTTCAAAAGCTGTTTATTATAAGTATAGGCTTATTCGCCGTGACGTCACAACCTCAATATTTTTACCTGTGGAGCCGTTTGGCTGGCAAAAAATCGTAATCATTTATTAAGGTCATAAAAATGTCGTTTTTAATTAACTTGTATGGTTTTGTTTTTAAAGGTAATTTGATAATTTCTTTTGATCTGATTTGTTCAAATTTTACAGTTTAACAGGATATAAAAAATTTCTATATTTGATTATTTTTATTTGATCTAATTGACGTATTTGTAAAGTATTCAATTTTTTGACTATTTCCAAATATTTGAAATACACATTTCAAATTATTCAGAGGAAAATTAGAAAAAGTAAATCAGTAGAAAAAATCTGAAAATCTCGAGGTTTATTACGCATTTTACAGATCCAAAATCGGACAAGTATGTAAAAAGTTATTTGAAAAATAAAATTCTGCCCCAATGCTATACAATGCAATTCATTCCTGAAATACAATTTTGCAAACCAAAAAATTAATTTTGTGACGTCACTGATTGTATTCGCGAACAAGCCTTAATTTTAAATTTAATCATATCTGGCCCAGTTAACTTAAATTGTCTATCATATGATTTTATCTTATCAGTACTTACCAATACGTGTAAATAATAAAGTTAATTTAGTTTCTGCATATGCGCATTTCGACAACTTATGTATCTTCAGTGCAGATCAAATCAAAACATTTGGAAAGTCATATACCGAATATGTGTAAAAGCTGATAGAGAACAAATTACCAATAGGGTCTAAATCCAAAAGCCAAAATCAGCTAAGAACAGAGCTATACTAGAAGGAGATAATCCTTAGTTATAACAGGGATGTAGATAACATACAGTTATACAGTTCCCTGGTTTTAAACAAAATAATGTAAAATTTAGATATTGCAAGTTTCTAAATAAAATCTGTTTACGAGGGACTAACAGTTCACCATCAGAGGCATCGACCAGTTGTAATAAATAAATCACCTATATATTCATAATATTATCAACACCTCACGTCACGATATAGCTAAGATAGTGGTAAAGTTAGCGCTAAACATCAATCAATCAATCAATCTTAATCATTTGTGTAACATCTGATCAATAGCCTTTTTGATAATTTTTCCCCTTTTCTTGCGTTTTTACTTTTCTAAACCCTAGTCTCAACCAGCTCTTTGATAAAGCTGCAAATGTATTCTTTACTACGTAAAACTGTCTCCCTTGAAGATGATAGTTTTATTCCGATTTAATTGTTTAACCAGGCTTGTTAAATTAGGTTGTGGTTTATATGTTCATGACAGCTTATTTAACTCGCCTTACATTGTGTGTTTCTGCTAATTGTTAAAATCTTAAGGTGGCTTTGAATTTGTGTCAGATTTCGGAACTCTCTGCTTTTGTCCAGTTCAGTGGCTGAAAGAATTTTGCACACGAACCCCCACTTTTTATTTCATGAATATGTTTTATAGGTCAAGTTAAGACACCTGACAAGTTTTCATAAAATTTTTGATATAACGTCTTTACTTTTAGACAAAAAATAATCCTAATATTAAATTGGGGGAAAATCAAGAGAAATCCATTTCCCGCCAAGTTTTTTAATGTCTTGTATCTCTGTAAAAAAACACGGACCTATATATTTCTTTTTACCATTTCATTTAGTCTATAATGCTTAGTAAACCAAAATAGGTTTTAAAAAATCCTTGATATAAAGAACATCAGGAGTGAGACTCCTTAAGTTCTAATTTTTATATTTATGACATCTTAGTTTAACTTTTATGGTTGTGACATCTACGTTAACTCGCCTCACATTGTAAATTATTGAAGGGACAGTTGTAAATTTTAATTAAATGTTTATGACATCTTTGCTTCCACCCCCCCCCCCCCCCGGCGTAGACTACTTGTTCGGTAAGTTGCATTATAGACCTTCAATGTAATTTAGCAACCCCACTGTAAACCAAAATGCCAATATTTTGCACCCTTTGAAAACCAAATTTTGTGACATTAGCAAAAAAAATCTCATGAATAGTTAATGACAAAATAAATATTTCAATGTTATATTAATCCTGTATTAATACCCCGTCAAGTAAACATGCATGCATATATAGACTACATACAGACTGCTAATAATATAAATTTAATACCGGATAAGCTCTAAAATGATAGATCGTTAAAACAATCCTATAAAGATGCTGATCCAATTAAAAAAACACGGTCGAATATTCTTAGTTCAATATAACCCCATTAGAGACAGGATTTTAGACTCCTTCAGAGGAAAAATTCAAATTACATACCCCATGGTAGACAAAAAATGAAAAAGACACCCCTGTTTGTCAGAACCTCCCTGTCATCCGATATAAAGTGAGTGACCCCTACCTTCCGGGGGTTAAAACGCCTCATATTGTAAATTGTTGTCATTTTATATTTATGACGCCTAAGTTCATTCGCCTTACATTGTAGATTTGTGCTAATTTTAATATATTCGTGACATCTTTGTTAATTTGCACCATATTGTGTGCCCGTCTTTTGTGGGAAATATTATGGTATGCCGACATCTGTTCGTTTGTCCATACGTTGTATTCTAACTTGACAATGCATTGGTCATTTTTTTTTTTTTTTGTTGCTGAAAATTTGAAAAAAAAATGATGTCTATAGATCGTCCACAGCTGATCCCATGACCTCAAAAGACCACCACATACTGTTATTGATATTTTGGAAGTAAAACATAGAACGTGACTTTGAAAAATAAGTGATGAGCCTACTCATTTCAAAACATGAATTAATCAGAGACCATGTACCCCCTACTGCACATGTGTTCACTTGTAAGGTTCTATTTCATATTTTACGCAAATGTATACAATTCATTAATTCTTTCATTTATTGTGTAGAACTAATAAAAAAATATGCAGTAGGGAGATTAATTCATATTTTGAAATGAATAGGCTCATCACTTATTTTTCCATGAAGTAAAATATAGAATATTAATAGTTTGAAATGATGTCATTTGTTTCTGACGTTACAAATCCATCGAAGGACACATTATGATCATCAATTATTAATTGAGAGAATCTGCTTTCAATATTGTTATTCAAAAGCAGTACCACAACTGCTTCAACAATCAACACACAGTAGTGAAGGTGAATTATAATACATATTCCATTGCAAATCACGCAACAAAATATGGCGTAAATTATTTAGTACATAGTTAATTGGCAATTACATTGTAATACATGTTATTTAATACAAGTATTGTAGTGTTAATAAATATGTTTTACAATTGATTTCTAAGCGACAGAGTGTCAACAAATTCAACAATTATATAGTTATTCTAGAATAATCAAAGTGCTGACAATACTGATTTATGGACGACAGCCATTTGATTAGCACATTTGACATGAGATTCCTTATATTGATAAGCACGAAACGAAATAATGATCATCCAAGCGACAGAAACAAAGGTTCTGAACCAAAGTTTGTGAAAACTAGAAAATTGAAAATTTGTACAGATTCACTACCCATAAATTCACCACAACACTTAAACAGGGCCAAAAAATCGAAATTTATGCATCAACACACCACACGAATATCACAGCAGAAAGGTAAAAGGGATTATCTGCAATCCAAAACACATAACGAAGACAACATGACAAAGTTAAAAATATATGGTACCATCAAGTGCTCAGGTATCACATAGAACTTTAATAAAAGACTGTTATGATTGTTATATATTTATTCTTAAAATAATTTTTCAACGAAAATATTGAACTTAATGCATTGAAGTACAAGAGTATGGCTCAGGGTTAATTGATTATCTGTTAATAATGCAATTAAGTGATTGTTTTTATGATCTATTAGTATCTTAAATTAAGAAAATTTTGTTTTAAACTAATTAGAATATCCCTTTTGCAAAGCTTTACTTATCCGATTTCGCTTTTCAATTTGATTCTTTTGATTATTTGTTCTCTTTCAGCTTTTAAACCACCTTCGATTGCTTGATTTCTAAATCTTTTGATTTATCTGCACTGAACATGCTGAAGTGACATCCGTTGTCTATATGGCTATCCTGCAGTCATTTCCGCATTTTGTAATTTATTTCCACTGAGTTGATATCACTGCCGGTGAACTGTTATTAACGAGGGTAGTCAACAACCCATTGCAAAAGTCAATATTTTGGTGCTGGTCCGAAAGTCGATTTTATTTTAAATAACCATATCTATAATTTAGGCAATTATTCATTTGAATGCCTCTGTCAGTGGTTGATTTGGTCCTTTTGGTTATTTGTTCTCTGTCGGCTTTTAAAATCTTTTGATTCCTGGATTTCCAAATATTTTGATTTTATGTACTCTGTATAGTTCTTTGAAAAGGTTAATGTTCAGTAACTTTGGTGTTTTGTTAAGCAGAAAATTTTAAGTTGTTGAGAAATAGATAATAAAGCCAAATAACACACTAATCGTACAAGCGTAAATATTATATGTTATTCGGGAATCTTCACAGGGGATACGGGTTCATATTCCCTGTCTGTGTTTTATATCCCCTGAGCCGTCAGCCCGAATAACTTTTATATTCTGCTAGAAGTGCTATAATTTTTCTATTAAAAGCGTTTGAAAATTGTGATTTTGCTACCACGGGGATACGGTCTCATATCCCCTGTCAAAGTAACCAATCAAATTGCAGGATTTACCTAGATATTTCACTTCAGCAGAATATAGGCCAATTACACTGAGTTTCCAAGAACTGGACCGAACCCGTCAAAGTGATTTGTCAAAGTAGCACCATAGTGATATAATGAAAAGCCGCTGTTGAGTCTAACCACATAGTAAAGGTCTTTCTATTGACTAATTATCTAAGCCACTCAAGCTAACGAAATCCTGGAAAAAGAAATATTGAATTTGATAAATCTAATCTATACAAATTTAGAAATTCTGCAGTGAGGGATTATTTACGTAGCTGAAAAAAAGATCAAAGAAAAAAAAACAATGGATTGTTAAATGATGAATTGTGAGAGAGGGGAGTTATCCACAGAGCAAAACTGGAAAATACAGTACAATAATCACTCTGTGAGAAATAATTTTAATTCGTAAGACATAATAATCGCAGACATAATATTATACTACAGGAAAATACCATAACAAATCACTCTGTGAGAAATACTTTTAATCCTTTTGACATAATAATCACAGACATAACATTAAAGTACTGTAACAAATCACTCTGTGAGAAATAATTTTAATTCGTTAGACGTAATAATTACAGACATAATATTATACTACAGGAAGATGCATACCATAACAAATCGCTCTGTGAGAAATAATTTTAATTCTTCAGACAAAAAATCATAGACATATTATCACTGAGATAGACATAAAAAAAACAAAACTAAGTTTGGTCTTTGATATCTTTCTGAAGTAAAGGGAGATTTACAAGATATATTGGATTTGGCTGGCAAGTAATTGCCGTAGCTTGTATGCTTTTATTTCTACCTATCATAATTTGATAATATTTGCAATAATGCTGCTAAAAAAAAATTTCTGTTTCCAATAAACTTGAATTGATATGCACTAAAGAAAGGATCTTCACTAGCAATTGATTTAGTATCATCAGTGAAGTTCTTATGCAAAACATTGATAGTACTTTTCTAGTGATAGGCTTTGGGCAAACGTTGTCTTTCTAACCGTTGGCTCTGTGTTGGTTATTGCTGTTGGTTCAGGGTTGGGTCAATGTTGTGTTTTATGAAAATTTGATATCGAAATATAGCGTGAATCGCAAACAGCTTATTTCTTAGGGCATTTTTTATCCGTACCTTTACGGAAACATGAAAAAGAAAGGAAATGGGGTAAATGTTTACGAGACAACGTTAAAACGACCCAAAACAAAGCATCTAGGGGTCACCGTACGGTCTTCAACACAATGAGGAACCTCACACCGCATAGCAAGCCCTAAATGGCCCCAAAAAGGTAAAAAGTAGATAAATCAATGGAAACAAACCACATCCAATAACCCAAGTATCAAGAAACTAAAATTTTATAAGAAGACACGGACAAGCCAATCAACAACATTTTCCTGACTTGGGACAGGCGCAAAAATTGCGATGTTTTTAAAGATGCCAGAAATTAGTTTTTGAAAAATCCAAAAAATTGAGACGTAACTTGCATTTTCGTAATATATTAGGACGTAGCGAAAGAATATTCTGCATGAATCTCTTAAATTTGCTTTGGGATCCAATGATCTGAAGATGTTAAACTGGTCTCTCATTGATTCTATTGATGCCTACTGAAATACATGTTGATTCTTAACCAAACCATTGGGGAAGTTTTCTCCCGTACCTAGCTCCTCCAGATAGCCGACAGATAAGGGGCGAGCATTACTTCATCAAACTTTAATCATTACGTTTTGTCTCATTCTTTTCTTCCTCAAGATAGTGGTCTACCTGTATTGGGTTTATTCGTATAATCAATAAAGGGATATAGAGTAAATGTACATGAGACAAAGTTTCTACTAATACACGGTTAAAACAAAACAATGGAACAACGCTTTTATTGTTGTTCCTCATCTTGGAGTCACAATGAGCTCTTCAACAATGAACTTTGCTCATACCTAATAGTAAGTTCAAGACGGCTCCTAGAACCGGTTTGGGCGGAATTCATTGCTAATTATCGAGCGACGCTACATCCGTGCCTACATTATCCATGAATGCGGGATTGTCAACAAACATAAAATTAACTGGCAAAGTGTTCTTACGATCGCTGTCATCCATTGCCCGACAAAAGAGACTAACAGAAGACAATCACAACACAAAAACAACCACAGGGCACTCATCGAGTCAAAAGTAAGAAAACTTGGCATGATTAAATCATTTGATGCGGGCTCAATAAACAGGTGGCAAAAGAACATTTTGATAGTATAAAAAATAAAAATACCAAAATTTGAAAGTATGATAGTGCATCCATATGGGAAATTCTCTCAAGCACAATGCATCCATATGGGAAATTCTCTCAAGCACAAGTACACCATAACTGAAATGTATTTCTCTAATGACATGTCAAGTTTAAACCGGTGTTGACCCGTTAGATAAATTTTCTTTATTCAACGTATGTTGAATAAAGCCCCATGCTATTTCCCGCCGAATCTATTCGGAATACAATTCTCGGTGTTTATCATTGACCATTATAGAAAAAGATTACACCACTTTATCCCGTTTATTACCATATTTTATCCACTCTCGATAGTTAAATTTAAAAATTTTAAAATGCTCGGCAAGCCTCGCAATTGAAATTTTAAAATTTAACTATCTCTAGTGGATAAAATATGGTAATGAACGGGATCTTGTGGTGTAATCTATAAATAGAGCATACATCTCTCGCATGGGGAATCGTTTTACTGACTCCACACTGCAGGAGAGACAAACTATGTGGAAATGGGATAGAGAATGAGGAGGCTTGGGTACACTTAGACTATGTTAAGCCTACTGTTGGCATTTGTTTGTGCCGGTATTAGTGCTGTTACAAAGTCCGGCTATCTCGAGTTCCTATCTTTGTTTATGTTTGTCTTCTGTCTTTCATTTGTGTTTTTGGTATACAGTTCCCTCGTGTGTCGTGACGTGTAACTGCATTTTTGGCCATTATTTTTGTTTCCTGTTATCTTTACTTATGTAACATTCTTGAAAGTCGCCTAATAATTTTTTTGGCCTGAAATTCGCGTTCAAGCATATTGCTACATCTCTACCACTTCATTCTACCCGTTGTTGCATAAACTTAGCCTTGAAGTTGTAATTCGACTTATCTTCATAAATATCCACAATTCTTTGAATATATTTCAGTTCCCCTTTAATATCATAACCATTCATATTTTCTTGGCCTCTAGCTTTAAGATCTATAAGTTTATTTGATAAGCTATCTACAGTTGGAAAAAAAACAATATAAACTGTTAAAAACCTCCAGCTTTCTAGGCTTATTTACAGGTTTTTGTTGAAAAACTTAAGATTTATTTATAGTGCTTGCATAGATCAATGCTTCTCCTTTCAAGATTGTGGTCATTGTATAGTAGTCTACCTGTATTGGGTTTTATTCGTATGTTTTTATACTATAGGGAAATGGGACAGTTAAAGGGGGAGGTTTGGGTACCCATAAACCGGTTTAACCCTACCGCTGGCTTTTGCTTGTGTCGGTACCAAGTCCGGCTGTCCGGATTTTCTATCGTTGTCTACGTTTGTCGTTTGCCTTATACGTGTTTTTCCTGTGTAGTTCCCTGCAGATTGTGGCATGTAATTATAATTTTCAGCCATTGTAAGTGTTTCCTGTTATCCATTTTTTTACATTCCGTCGAACCAGCTGAAATCATATGGAATAAGGGCTAATCTTCTAAGCTGGTTTCAAAGATATCTTTTTGACAGGAAACAATTAGTTATTAATAAAAACGTTTCTTCAGGTGCATGTAATATTTATGCTGGGGTACCCCAAGGGTCTGTCATTGGTCCCTTCTCTTCCTCATATATATAAATGACATAGGCGAAAATCTTCTTTCTCTTACTAGACTCTTTGCAGATGATACATCTATGGGATATTCCAGTGATAAAAAGGAAGAGGTTGAATTTATTATAAATCAATAGAAAAAAGAAGGGAAACGGGGAACGTGTCAAAGAGACAAGTCAGACAACGACCCAAAGGGGAGTAATAACAACTCAAAGCCACCATAAGATCTTCAATGAACGCTGAGAAAACCCCACACCCAACGGCAGGTCGGAGTCGGCCCCTGAATAAAGAGTAATCAAGTTCAGCGAAATAAACATCATCCTAGACTCCTATAGACATAAAGTAAACTAACTAGAGAAAAGACAATACACACAAATGCTTAATAAATTTCCTGACTTAGGACAGGCGCAAACCTGCTGTGGCGGGGTTAAACTAGTTTTATTGGGCCCAAACCTTCCCCCTATAACCAATGTGATAAATCAAAACTATGGCTCAGACACTGAGCCTGTATCGCTCACCTGACAAAATGCTGAACAGCAGGATTTTTCGATGTTCTGTATGGTGGCCATGTTTTTTATGTGAATTTCCCATAGGGCCAAAATAAACTTTGTTTTGTGCTGGCGGCCATGTTTTTTGTAGGATCATAACGAAATAAGCAATCATGGTAAAGGACCTTCCATACATCATTCCTGTAAAGTTTGGTTGAATTTGCTTCAGCTGTTTCAGAGCAGAAGATGAAAATGTGATTTTCCCATAGGGTCCAATGTTAAACCATGTTCCGTACTGGCGGCCATGTTTTTTGTCGGATTGGACGAAATGAGCAATCATTGTTAAGGACCTTTAGTACATCATTCCTGTAAAGTTTGGTTGAATTTGCTTCAGTGGTTTCAAAGCAGAAGATGAAAATGTGATTTTTCCCATAGGGTCCAATGTTCAACCTTAGTTCCGCCCTGGCGGCCATGTTTTTTGTCAGATCTGAACGAAATTAGCAATCTTTGTAAAGGACCTTCCATACATTATTCCTGTAAAGTTTGGTTGAATTTGCTCAGCTGTTTCAGAGCAGAAGATGAAAATGTGATTTTCCCATAGGGTCCAATGTTAAAACCATGCTCCGTGCTGGCGGCCATGTTTTTTGTCGAATCGGAACGAAATGAGCAATCATTGTTAAGGACCTTTGGTACATCATTCCTGTAAAGTTTGGTTGAATTTGCTTCAGTGGTTTCAGAGGAGAAGATGAAAATGTAAATTTCCCATAGGGCCAATGTTAAACTATGTTCCGTGCTGGCAGCCATGTTTTTTAATGGATCGGAGTGAAATGAGCAATCATTGTTAAGGACCTTTAGTACATCATTCCTATAAAGTTTAGTTGAATTTGCTTCAGTGGTTTCAGAGCGGAAGATGAAAATGTGATTTTTCCCATAGGGTCCAATGTTAAACCTAAGTTCCGCCCTGGCGGCCATGTTTTTTGTTGGATCGGAACAAAATGAGCAATCATTGCATAGGATCTTCCATACATCATTCCTGTAAAGTTTGGTTGAATTTGCTTCAGCTGTTTCAGAGCAAAAGATGAAAATGTGATTTTCCCATAGGGTCCAATGTTAAACCATGTTCCGTGCTGGCGGCCATGTTTTTTGTCGGAT
>MJUU01047047.1:0-11891 GCA_002080025.1 Modiolus philippinarum | reverse complement strand
TTGTAAAGGACCTTCCATACATCATTCCTGTAAAGTTTGGTTGAATTTGCTTCAGTGGTTTCAGAGGAGAAGATGAAAATGTAAATTTCCCATAGGGCCAATGTTAAACTATGTTCCGTGCTGGCAGCCATGTTTTTTAATGGATCGGAGTGAAATGAGCAATCATTGTTAAGGACCTTTAGTACATCATTCCTATAAAGTTTAGTTGAATTTGCTTCAGTGGTTTCAGAGCAGAAGATGAAAATGTGATTTTCCTATAGGGTCCAATGTTAAACCATGTTCCGTGCTGGCGGCCATGTTTTTTGTCAGATCGGAACGAAATGAGCAATCATTGTTAAGGACCTTTAGTAAATCATTCCTGTAAAGTTTGGATGAATTCAGAGCGGAAGATGAAAATGTGATTTTTCCCATAGGGTCCAATGTTAAACCTAAGTTCCGCCCTGGCGGCCATGTTTTTTGTTGGATCGGAACAAAATAAGCAATTATTGCATAGGACCTTCCATACATCATTCCTGTAAAGTTTGGTTGAATTTGCTTCAGCTGTTTCAGAGCAGAAGATGAAAATGTGATTTTCCCATAGGGTCCAATGTTAAACCATGTTCCCTGCTGTCGGCCATGTTTGGGAGACTTAAATTTTGTTCAGAAATCACTACAAGGCATATACTACTGTACTGTATATAAATAAGAATTTGCATAAATTAGCCCTTATTGGCTAAACAACTTCTTAGAAACTTGTAAACCTAAATATCAGATAATAAATATCAAAAGCATGCATTAAGTGTTGATTTGCAGTACAAAAGAGATCACATGTCAAAATATTGCTGAAAGCAGAGCTTCATTAAATTTCTTCCAAACGAAAATCCTATAATTCAATTTTGACCAAAAACTGAGAAATTAAAGACCATCCACACATATGAATTATGTCAAAATTTTGTAAACATTCACCGGACCATTTTTTTCAATGTTAAGTAAACTGCATAAACAGTCATAATGTTCCTCAAAACAGAACGTCAAGTTGAAAGAATACCTCCCTTGCCAAATATCTGACTGTCATTTATTCAGTTAATATTTTAAGATACGATAAAAGAGTGTAGTTTCATGATAAGATGGATATTTTATTTGATAAATATTATAAATCTTGTGTTTGATTCATACCTGGGACTATATAGTTAGTTCAAAAAGTTTTTCCTGATTCTTTAAAGATTCCCCAAAGTAGCTTTTTATCACTGAATATAGAATAGAAAGTATTAAAATTAAATGAGGCTAAAGTGCTCCAATATACGGAGAAAATAATCTACAGAGAACAGAACAAAACGAAAGGGTTTCGTTTCCTAATACTCAAATAACCCCTGTTTTGGGAAGTAGAATCAGATATTAAAACAGATGTTTTACTCCTTGGTAAGCAAAGACTAAAGTTTTGTTTGGTTCTTGCTAAGGACATGTAGTATGGAATTGCCATACAGCTGACAATAACATTTCATTGAGATCCTCCATTCCATTTCATATCTTAAGTAAAAAGGGGGCGGAAGTTTTTTTCTTGGTGGTTAGTCAATTGTTCAGAAAAAGAACTAGAAAACACGAGAGGACTTTATAAACGTAAGTGGATGATATAAATCGGATAATGGTTTTTATGAAATAAAAACGATACGCTAGGCTATGGAATAGCCTTGGATAGAAAATTGCGTGTTTGATTGACAAGGGTGTGGTGGCTCATGATGTACTTGGCTTCGAAACATAAACCTTTTACAACACATGCATGCAAATAAACACCGGTAGCTCTTTATTCTTCCGCAAAAAATGCAATTCTATCTCTTTCCACCTTTCTCCACTCGTTCTCCATTGCCTAAGTATCTCCACAAACTACAATCACGCTACGTTTAACACAATTGAAAAGTCTTTTATAGTATTTGTATATTATTGATTATTGCACAATACCTCATCTTTATTTATTAACTTCTGGTTTTAAATTTATACATTACTGTTCTTATTCTTATATCATATCTATATTTATAAATCTGGCTAAGGGATATTGCAATACCAATCCCATCATCCTCTACAATAGAAAAAAGAAGGGAAACGAGGAATGTGTCAAAGAGAAAACGGCCCAAAGGGGAGTAATAACAACTCAAAGCCACCATAGGATCTTAAATGAACGGTGAGAAAACCCCACACCCAACGGCAGGTCGGAGTCGGCCCCTGAATAAAGAGTAATCAGGTTCAGCGAAATAATCAACATCCTAGACTCCTATAGACATTAAGTAAACTAACTAGAAAAAAGACAAGACACTCAAAGGCTTAATACATTTCCTGACTTAGGACAGGCGCAAACCTGCTGCGGCGGGGTTAAACTAGTTTTATTGGGCCCAAACCTGTTCCCAGTACCACCTATAGTAAATGTTTATAATAATTTTCAACTTCCACAAGGAAACAGAAAAATTAAACCCGCCCCATTTATCAGGACGAAACTGGACGCCATTTTGATTTTCAATAATCTGAAATTCCTATTGGTCAATGGTCTTCTGCGCATGCGTTCTCCTCACTGCGCAAGCGTACTCCTCACTTCCCCCTAAGAACTATCTATATAGCTAGGCTATTCCATAGCCTAGCTAATACAACCCAAAATGCCCATTTGCCAAAATGTCTCCAACTTATGACAAATCTCCCCCTTTACAAATAATCTTAAATTCCTGACAAAACGTCACACCTCTATTGTTAAAACGCCCCCTTTCCAAATAACTAGACTCGCTTGACCCGTGCTCCATAATAAAATAGTAATTTTCTTTACTGTTATTGCCATTTGAGAAGTCAATCAGTTAACATGAATACATTTTTAAGACCACGTAAAGATTCAGGATGTGACAAGAGGTCTCCCGTATTCAATGTAGGTTCATGCCTATATGGTGCAAATATTACCTGTTTATCAATAAAAATAAAAGTCCAAATTAAAAAGATAAACGATAAATAGGTAATATTTGCACCATAGAGGCAGAAGAATTCGGTCTAGTTCATGACAGGAAATGCTTATTTTATTGTCATGAAATTGATGGAAAATACAATTTTACATACTAGTACTCTATATTTCAAAATTGTTACCAAACAAATAAAATTTCAGATTAAAATAACAAAAAAACATTTTCTTTATTATCAGTACTGATCAAACAGTTTTAAAGTGGACATGTCCCATTAATCTGTGCTTATCAGGTTGGCTACGGAGTATTGTACGTGGTAACTGTCAAAAGCAAATAACCGGAAGTTAGATAAAACAAAAAATGAGGCCAGTTTGGGGACTTAATCGTCTGCAAACAGAGCAACAGATAAGCTGCGTTTTTGCGTTATAACGCAATTTAAATTAATGAAAACCCAATGTATCCTCTTTGAGGTGCGTCTAATAACCCAATTTAAAACTGACATAACCCAAATATTTCTGAAACAATGAGTTTCAACCCAATTCTGTCACAGAGAGTTGCATATTCCCACCCTTTTATCGCGTCAGAACTTGTGGTAGATAGCAATAGCCAACTCCTCACAGTTTTAGCAAAACCAGTAAATTGAACGTGTCACTGTCGTTTGATAGTTTGGTTCAGAGTAACAGTAGAATGATGGACCGATAATGGAAAACTGTCTTTTGCAGAGGTGTTTACCAAAACAGGTTTTCCGTATTTCCTTCAGATTTCAAGTAAAAATAAGCACTATGGATTCACATTGCAAATACACGTTTTATTTCTAAAACTGAAAATCAAATTAAACATACCCATTTCTGAAATTTGGCAATCAGTGTTAAACAAGGGAAGTTTTCGATAGATAAACAAAGTTATGTAAAGCACATCGTTGCTATACATGTAGCTCTCTGTCATTTGTCTGTCAAAACTGCTGCCAGGCACATCCCCAGATGGTGTAACTGGGTAGTCGTATGATAATACAAATGAAAGGATATAGAGAAAATGCATATTGTCGCCAAACTGCATTTTTCAACGTCACATCCTATGAAGTATAAACCCCAACTATGTTTCTCGTACAGGAGAAGACCCAATGGGAAGGGGTCGCATAGAAGGCTTCTTTCCTGTCTCTACCCATTTCCCCATTTTTCAATGGCAATCAAAACTTGATTACCCAGGTATTCATTACTTCTGTGAGTCTTTCTTCTTTTACACATATCTTGTTTCATTTGATTAATTTGACCCCACTTAATACCAAGTGGGAGAGCAGACTCACTAAGGGTCACAAGGAAGGCTTAATTTCCTACCCCTACCCATTTTCTTATTTTCCAGTCTCAATAAAAACTTCTTGCCCCAGTTCCCCATTCCTCGCTCCACTTTTTCAATTGGCCAACTTGTTCTCATCCTTACATAGCTGAAAAATTGCTCATTGTACGTAAAACTTAACAATCTACTACGGCCTTGAAGGGTGAAAAACCCAATTCATTTTTACTGTCAGGGGTGAACATATATGGCTCTACCTGGGAAAACGTTTATGACAATTGATTAAAGTAAGAGTGAAATTACTTAATTACCCAATTGGCCAATTCTAACCAGGAGCTCTGGCTAATCGTTATTTAAGGTGTTTAATTTGTTCTTATTGTGGCTAATGTCAGATGTTGCAGTGTTCAAGCTTTTTGTCTTCTGGACAATTTTATCATTAATATATTCATGTTTATTTTTTTCACGAGAATTCATCGAGCTTTTTTTGTAAAAAACTCCTTAGAACTTATGTTTGTATGTTGTATAAGATGCTGAATCAAAATAAAGTTTTATTTATCTATCTTTCTGTCCTAAATGTAAAAATTTTTTTTTCCTTTTTTGTATTTTATCCACGTGATATTATCAAGATACTGGTGATTTATTTTGTGAATTGAAAGTTTGATCGAAGTCTCGATTGCTGCATGATTTCTCAAGAATTCATTGAGTTGTCGATCTTTTGTTTAATATATATGTCTTTGGTGAATGGTTCAGTAATAAAATAAATATTAAATTCCATTTGTACATACTTTTATGTAAGTTTTATTGTTATTGCAGTCTGTGCCTTTAACCACTAGCCCTACGCCCGGGACTAGTAAATTCAGTCTCGGGCTAGTAAAAATTTGAAGTCACTAGCCCGGTGGGCTAGTAAAAATTGTACCTTATTAACAAAGAATCTTCTATAAGGGCTAGTGAAATTGAGTTCGGGCTAGTACAACACGAGACCTTACTAGCCCCTGAGGGCTAGTGAATGAAAAAGTTTTTGGCACAGACTGATTATTGGTGGTTGATTACAGGCTTTATACATCTTGTAACCCAACTGTTTGATCGTCATATCAGTGAGAAAGTGATCGACAAAGGCAATATATTTTCATTCCTATTGTGAAGAAACCATTCTTTACATCAAAAATAAATGTGAAATTCCATTAGAAAAAAAACATCTACACACCATAGGATGTCTTTAGGTAGGCTTTATTATGATAAGAAGTTGATTACAGGCTTCTTGAAAAAAGATTTTTTATGTCACTTTACTCAGCTCATCCCTGCAAGCTTGTGTAAGGTTTGGAATACAATGAAAAAAATCAAACATCAAAAAATTAATTCCACATTGCTACCAGTTCAGTTCTTTGATCGATGATACTGTCTTTTAATTATTTAATTTTACAAAACTCCATGTATATTTACTTTTTTCCATTTTACGTATATAAGGTCATTTTGACCTATATTTTTGACTTGAAGGACTTACATTCAAGTTTACATCAGAGTTCAGATCTCAGTCACTCTTCATGAAAGGATCATCTTACCTTGCAGATGCATGCATCTTTGATGTTATGTCAGCATCCAGGCAAAATTAGGTCACTTTGACCTATTTTTATACCCCCGCTTTGAAAAAGCGGCGGGTATATAGTGATGGCCGTGTCCGTCCGTGGTCCGTCCGTCGCACATTTTAGGTCACAGTTTTCTCAGCTTGTATACCTTGGAATGATTTCATATTTGGTCAGAAGCTTGATTATGATGAGTTGTAACGTGTAAGCTATTTTCAGGTCTGTCGTGTCCCTACTTCCTATTTGCCGATATGTTGAAGTTTTACTATAATACACTATGGATGAGAAATTTTCGTCACAGTTTTCTCAGCTTGTATATGTTGGAATAATTTGGTCAGAAGCTTGATGATGATGAGTTTTAACATGTAAGCCATTTTCAAGTCTGTGGTGTTATTATTCTTGTTTGCCGATTTGTTGAAGTTTTACTATAACACACTATGGATGAGAAATTTTCGTCACAGTTTTCTCAGCGTGTACAGTACAGCCAGAGACTTACCATGATAAATCACTGTGATAGACATATCACTCTAATTTTTTTAATGAATATATCTTTTTTCCTGATATCCACATAATTTCTTTTGCATATCAAGTGGTAGAATGCATCACTCTAAATGCAAAAGAAAGCATGTTGATAGATCAAACAGGAAATAAAATATACACATTTCACTAAGCAGAGTGATACGTCTATCACAGTGATTTATCACGGTAAGTCTCTGGCTGTACTGTATATGTTTGAATGATTTTATATTTGGTCAGAAGCTTGATATGATGAGTTGTAACGTGTGAGCTTTTTTCGGGTCTGTTGTGTTACTACTTCCTGTGTGCCGGTATGTTGAAGTTTTACTATAATACACTATGGATGAGAAATTTTTGTCAGTTTTCTGAGCTTGTATATGTTGGAATGATTTCATATTTGGTCAGAAGCTTGATTATGATGAGTTGTAACATGTAAGCTATTTTCGGGTCTGTTGCGTTGCTACTTCCTATTTGCCGTTATGTTGAAGTTTTACTATAACATACTATGAATGAGAAATTTTCGACAGTTTTCTGAGCTTGTATATGTTGGAATGATAACATATTTGGTCAGAAGCTTGATTTTGATGAGTTGTAATGTGTAAGCTATTTTCGGGTTTGTCGTGTCCCTACTTCCTGTTTGCTGATATGTTGAAGTTTTACTATAACCCACTATTGATGAGAAATTTTAGTCACAGTTTTCTCAGCTTGTATATGTTTGAATTATTTCATATTTGGTCAGAAGCTTGATTATGATGAGTTGTAATGTGTAAGCTATTTTCGGGTCTATCGTGTTGCTACTTCCTGTTTGCCGATATGTTGAAGTTTTACTATAACACACTATGGATGAGAATTTTTTGTGACAGGTTATTTGGCTTCTATAGGTCGGAATGATTTCAAATTTAGACTGGAGCTTTATGATAATGAGTTGTAATGTGTAAGCCATTTACAGGTCTGTTATGCATTCACTTCCTGTTTGCCGATTCTTTGATGTTTAACTATAATTAAACTAATGCTGTATTACTACTTCCTGTTTTCTTGGCTTGTATGAGTGGGGGTGATTTCAGATTTGGTCTGGACAACTGTTTAAAGAATTGTATTTCACTTTGGAAGCAGGGGTATTCATTTGTGGCCCAGCCAGAGGTGTTTACCACTACGGATTTCTGTATTGTCTACGGAATTTAAAGTAAAAATACGCACTACGGATCACACTGCAAATATACAGTTAACTCATAAGCCATAAAATAAATCAGACCTATTTCCGAGAAAGGGAAATCAGTGCTAAAGAAGAGCTTCCAATAGTAAACAACGTTCTTTTAGGCTCAAAATCGAATGATGTAGGTATCTGTTTAAACCATACTTCCGGGGCGCGTCCTCAAGTGGTGGATAGTTGAAACGTCGTCTATGCAGGGTTGCCAGGCCATAATTCACAAAGTTAAATTTCCTGTCCCTACCCATTTTTTCCCATGCGGAAAACCTAAATTGCGAACCATTGTCGATACACTGTGTAAAGCAACCCGATGTCCCATGAAATGTAGTTCCCTTTTATATTTCACATAGAAGAGAATACTCACTAGGGGTTGTTTGAAAAGCTAAATTTCCTACCCCTCCCCGTTTTACAGTTGCAGTGAAATATTTAGGTCATTATACAAATTCTGAGCTCAAACTGATGAGAAACTCAATGCCCCATGTAGTTTTAAGAACCCTTCTTTATTTGTCGAAGTCCGACTTTGCAGGGGTCGTGTGGAAGGCTAAGTTTCCTGCCCCTACCCATTTTTCTAGAGACATTAAAAACTTGTTACCCCGGTTGCCCGTTTCTCTTTTATATCTTTCATCTTTTATTTATGACTGTGAATTCATTAACTTTATGTCGGCCTACTATAGCTGAAAATTTGCTCACTTAACGTGTATCGTTCAAAACTATGATGTGGAGAAAAAGTTGCTGATAAAATTGACGAAATGAACTCCACAGAGAAAATGATGAAATTTGTAAATGTCATCAGAATATAAAGACAAATATGTTCATTAAGGCCATCATTTTAATTGCTTAGTCATAGGTAGAGGAGTTATTCACATAAAAATAGTTTAGTCTCTATCATTGATCTGAAATGTGGGAAAAATAATCTCAAAATAAGGGTGATCACGGAAACATTACTGCTGGAATACGGATACCAGCTATGAGGGGTAAACAGCTCTGCCCAGCGGACCACAGTACTTCTAGTTTCTACTAGATTTATTTACATTCAAGCTTATTGGTGAGTTCATTTAAGAGATAACCATACTGTATTTTAGGATCTGAGGGGGTAAATCGTAGATTTTACTGTCGCAAACTGAGTTTTCCGGCGACGCGTTAGCAGAGCCGGAAAACGGATGTTTGAGACAGTAAAATCTTAGATTTACCCCTGAAGATCCTAAAAAATAGTTTGGTTATCTCTATTCTAATGCAAATCCACAAAAAGCATTTAAAATCTTTAAATCAAAGGAAGTTTGGTATGCATCTGCGCCATTACATTGCTATTGGTTTCGACGGTAAATCGTGGATTTTATCCCCTCAAAATTCTGACACTATCCAATCAAAATTAGCGTTACAAACATAAGTGAATTAGAATTCTCAGTCACTATACAGAGAAAAATCATTAAACCTTGCAAATGCATGCATTTCTGATGGTAAGGCAGCATCCAGACAAAATTAGGCCACTAACCTATATTCTCTCCATGAACGATTTACATTCAAGTTTATACAAGTTCAGATCTCAGTCACTATCGCCTTGGACATAATATAATGACATTTCATGTGTCATTTATGATGAAAAATAAAACTCAACACAGAATCTTTTCCCTGTTTTTTTCTGACAGTGTAGACATTTCTGGAAACAAAACTACCATTTTCAGTACTTAGCTGCATTATTTTTTTATAATATCTTGGTTAAAAAATGAATCATTTGCTAAAATTGAAATATCACCCCTTATAAGGAAAACTTTTAATTCTAGTCTAATTAAATATCTAAACCACATCTTTTTACAACTATTTGATAGAGGGCATATTTAGATATAACTAGAAGAAAAAAATTTCAATTTGGTCTATTTTTGAAGAAATTATTGCAAAAATTGTATGGCAGATGCTGATTTTTCCTGCTTTCAGAGACTTTCAAATTAAATATGAGGCTGAAAACAAGCTAACCAAAGCTTAAAGTAACATAAATTTAAAGCTGATACATGGGTGAAAGTAAATACAAAAAAAATCACAAATATATTCAATACTTTTTTATTTAGAACCTAGTAAATGCTTTAGTAAGGTGTCTACGGATGGGACATAACTGAGAATATATGTCCTTATGCATATTATTTTTACTTGCTCAGACATCTTATTTTCCATATTTTGATAGGAGGCATATTTAGACAAAACCTAAAAAAGATTATTTTTTATATGGTTTATTTTTAAAGAAGTGCTGGGATGATTTGCTGTCTTTACTCTGTTTTAAGACACTTTAGAACAATATAAAGGACAAAGAACAACCTTATCAAAGCTCATATTAGCTTTAATTTTATGTTTAGACATGAACAAAAGTAAATACAGATTTTTTCAAACAAAAACATTCAAAATTTAATTACATTTATAATTTATAAAACCATGATCAAAATGTCTACGGATGGGACAAGCCTCAGAAATATGGAATAAGTATTAGATAAGCACAATGTAAAACCATTGTAAGGTTATCATAGTACAATATAAAGACCATTTTGCTTCTAAACTAAACTTTGTATGATATGTTCCGTGACATTAGTATTTTTGAACAACTTAAAATGAATTTCAGCCAAGACCTGTGCACTGATAAAATAAAATTTCATGTAATAAATATTCATCTGCAACAGAGATACAGCTGAAATTGTTAGAAAACTTTTTTTAAACACTCTGTAGTATTTGTTTGTTAAAATGATTTGATATAAAAGTACAAGTGAAGAATTTTTCAAGAATTTGAATGTGTCTACGGATGGGACAAACCATAAAAATTGAAGCCTTCTAGATAATAAGTCAAATCATTTCATATTTTACTATCTTCTTTCGAATATCTACCATAAATTTTACCCTTATTTTAAAAACAAAAAATAACAAGCATAATTTTCACATATTTTGAACAATTCACAGTCACAATAAACATGATAAAAACTGAGGTTTTGGTCGGTACACAATTATATACAAACTTTTCTGTGCAAATACTTCTAAATGGTTTTAGTTTATGATACATTTAATTAAAAAAAAAAACAAATATTGCAGTACTAGTTTCAAAAACTATGAGCCAGTGTGTGTTTTTAAGTGTGTCTATGGATGGGACATGTGTCTACAGATTGGACTTTGCCACATTTTGTGTCATAAAATTTTTTTGTTGGAGAATTTTTGTAAAACTACCTGTTATTCATATAGTACAACTAACTTGCAAAAAACTGAATGGTTTATTTGATCAGCCTAAAAGCATAAATCAAAGTAGCATGTGTGTCTACATGTGTCTATGGATGGGACAAAAAACCCTTCAGTTTTTAAAAGAGCACCAATGCAATTCTGTCATAAACATCTGATTAAAGTAAATCTTTAGTGTTGAGTAAAGGAAGCCTTGAAATGTTCATAAAACATATAGTTGTATTAAATGTTGTAATTTAAAATACAGATTTTAACTCATGTAGCAACATTTAAAAAAGCCCTAAAAAGCGTAACGAATGGTATGTTCAGTCTTTACGGCATAGCTCTGGCAAATTTGATCAGATTTTCACAAAATAACTTGTAATAGAAAGCTGAATAAATTTCACACAACAGAGGAAGTATTTATAAACAATAAACTCATAATGTTGAGTGCTATATTATTTTGAAAAAGGGTGTTTTTAAAATGACACATTGTAACGATCATTTTTGGCGATTTTTGGTCGAAAAAATGTAAAAATTGAAAAATTGGGAAGTAAGACCAACACCAAATTTTTTTTTCTTTCAATAACAATATGTATGCTTCCTTCTAGTAAAAAAAGGGAGAATATTATGCCAATGTGATAAAGATATAAGCTTGTAACGAGGTTTCATTTGAAAATGTCATTATATTGTGTCCAAGGCGTATACATATTATCGTGAAACCTTGCATATGCTTGCATTTCTGGGTGATGGAAAGTCAGCATCCAGGCAAAATTAGGACACCTTGACCTATATTTTCCACTTGAATGGATGAGTTCAGATTTTGATTATTAGGCATGCATCCCTGAATGTAGGTCAGCATCCACATCCAGGTAAAAATATTATGACATTTTTTCTCCACTGGAACAGAGAAATTTAGATCTCAATAATTATATATGGTAGGATCACCTAATCTTGCATATGGATGCATCTTTGAAAAAAGGTCAGCATCCAGGCTAATGAAATCTATTTGACCTATATTTTCTGCTTGACCAGCATGCATTAAATTTTACAAATGAGTTCAGATCTAATTTGGTGTACATGGTGTCATCATATAATTATGCATTTATTTTTATACGACCGCAAAAATTTTTGCGGTCGTATAATGGTATGGTGCTGTCGTCGTCGTCGTCGGCGGTGGCGTCGTCGTTGTCGTCGTCGTCG
>MJUU01047045.1:0-18936 GCA_002080025.1 Modiolus philippinarum | reverse complement strand
AAATATATCTGATGTCACCCATCCATAGATAAAGCTGTAAACTTTGAATCCTCCATGCCTGCACTTACTAATTCCTGTCTTTATCTCTGGCCTTTGTAAATTATGTAAGGTGGAATTGTTTGTCCTAAAGCACTGACAGCAGCTATAAGTGGCACTAGATCTGCTAGAAGTTACAGAAAAAGGTTGATATCCACGCATAGATAGCACTTTTGGTGGGGTATGATCAAGTGATATACTTGTCTCATCTACATTCGATATTTTGGCGGACTGATTTAAAGTGTTATATGTGTGCAAAATCTGTTTTAGTTCATTGAAGTATATGAAAATGCTTGAATTAGTTAAATCACTCCTCACCTTTACTATGGAAATCTGTTCAAAAAACCATAAAACCAGTGTTTTGTTGGAGTAATATTCTTCTCTTTTGCCGTAGACATATTTCTGGCTATCGCAATCATCTGCTATCTTGTATAACCGTATCCTCATTCGGCCATGTCGATGCAGTGCTGTGCCAGCTGTGCTTCTTCTTATTTTCTGAACCATTGGGCCGATGCCACTGCTGGTGTACCAGAGGTCCCAGAAGGTATTCACCAGCTCAGTAGTCAGACTTGTCTGATATGAATATTTTACCTTGCGTGTTATAGAAATTTACTGTTTTTATCAAAAAAAAAACCACTTAAAAATGCTAAGGCTTCATTCCATGTATGGCATTCGGTAGATATCCTTGGCACTGGATTTGGTTTACTATTTCGATATTTTTGAAAAAGAGAACTTCTTTTGGATTATGGCTTTCCAAATTATTTGATTTTTATTGCTGCTGATGATAGTTTACTCCTTAAAACACGTGTACAGTATAACACAATTTACTGTTCTTTATGTATCTTCGGTATTGTTTTGCATTTTGTGAAGATTGTAGGTCCTCCCATGTTGACATTTTCCCCTCTTGGGTCTTTCAATTTTCTCCTCAATGTACTCTCAGGAACACCATGCAATCTAGCTGACCCAAAAATTGTCATGTTGTTCATCTGCTCATCATCCAATATTTTACGAAAGGATATGGAGTAAATGAACATGAGACCATAACACATATGCTAACTCCAACTACAATAATTTTAATGAGCTGTATGACCATTTCGGAAATTTATTTCTCATCAGCAGCACTAGAACCCAAACAAAGGAAATCCATAATTTCAAAAAATGTTAAAATGCATAAAACCAAACGAAATCCGAATAATCAGTAATATCAAATATAGCTAAGGACAAAACTACGATGGTGGGAGTTAATCCTTCGGTTTTAGAATTTACATAATTTAGATAATAGTAAATGAACAAAGTATACACATGAGATATTATCTCATGTACAAGTACACCATATCTA
This sequence comes from Modiolus philippinarum, assembly GCA_002080025.1. Taxonomy (NCBI): domain Eukaryota; kingdom Metazoa; phylum Mollusca; class Bivalvia; order Mytilida; family Modiolidae; genus Modiolus; species Modiolus philippinarum. The sequence continues at coordinate 17,561 of MJUU01047045.1, read as the reverse complement.
AGAAAAATAAAGAGCATACAAGTTTGCTTTTAACATCTCCTGGGAATAACCTCTGTCATTTTTAGCTCACCTGCCACAAAGGTTAACTTTTCACATTTTCATCTTGTCCTCTGAAATCACTGAAGCAAATTCAACCAAACTTAAGAGGAATGATGTATGGAAGGTCCTTTACAAAGATTGCTAATTTCTTTCCGATCCGATAAAAAACATGGCCGCCAGCGGGGAACTTAGGTTTAACATTGGACCCTATGGGAAAAATCACATTTTCATTTTCTCCTCTGAAACTGCGGAAGCAAATTCAACCAAACTCAAGAGGCATGATGTACTAAATATCTTTAATAAAGATTGCTAATTTCGTTTCGATCCGATAAAAAACATGACCGCCAGCACGGATCATAGTTTAACATTGGACCCTATGGGAAAATTACATTTTAATCTTCTCAACTGAAACTACTGAAGCAAATTCAACAAAACTTTACCGGCACGATGTACTAAAGGTCCTTAGAAAATACTGCTCATTCCGTTCCGATCCGATAAAAAAACGTGGCCGCCAGCAAAGAACATAGTTTAACATAGGGCCCTACGGGACAGTCACATTTTCATCTTCTCCTCTGAAACCTCTGAAGCAAATTCAACGATACCTCGCAGGAATAATGTACTAAAGGTCCTTAACAAAGATTGTTTATTTCATTCCAATCCGATAAAAAGATGCACGCCAGGTCAGACCATAGTGGTTAACTCGGCTTTGAGGCGTGGCTGTCTTCTCAAAATATCACGACAGCGGAAGTGACGACGCGCCAACACATAGGACACGACTGTACAGTTGTGTGCAGACATAACCTCTTGTCCAAGTTAACTCTAAGTTAACTTTAGAGTTAACTTTAGAATCGGCTCCAAGTTAACTTGAAGTTAATTTAGAGCAGTCACAGATAGATTATAGAAACGGTCATAAAAATTGTCACAGCTCTATGTTAATTTAGAACAGTTCTACAAGCGGTCATAATTTGTTCTACGTGGAACTGTTCTAAAAGCTGTTATAGTGGTCATCCTGTAGAGCAGTTGTAAAATGGTCATATGGAAGAGCAGTTCAGAAAATGGTCAGACGGTAGAACAGTTCTATAAATTAAAGGTCATGAACAGAAAAATAGATAAAGACTACATGTACCTGTGTAACGATCGGATGGGAAAGATATGCCACCTATTATGAAGGGTATACACTTTCTCCAAGGTGAATTTAAAACAATAGTTTTCTCCCCTTCCAGACACGAACATCAGAGGCTGTTTTCAGTTGTAACTCTGGTAGAGACTCGAGTTCCGCATGAACACAACCTCATCAAAACTCGAGTTCGACTCTAGAACCGGAAGTATGTGGCCCTGACAAAGACTTTTGTAAACACTCCAATCTGATTGGTCGATTTTATTTCCGCCATTTTGAGGAGTTGAACTCTAGCTACCCTCGGATTTCAAAGGGTTACTCGAGTTCTAAAGGCGCGAAATGATTAACTTATCAGAATTAAGATAACAAAATGATTCTAATTCCTTCGCGACTCTAGAGTTCCAAGTGAAAACAGCCAGAGTTCGCGATAGTTTTTTGTATATTCATTTTCGAAAAATGCAAGAAAGTAATTTAAATTATCAGAAGAATGTGAATAAATATCAAATTACTTGAACTGAAACACACATGTATTAAAAATATCGTAGTTATTTATGATTTTTATTTTCTATCTCAGTAAAACTGTCTCTCCTTCAGGATAAACGAAATACAGACACTTTGTCGGAAATAAAGAAAAATACCGATTCGATAAACGCAACGGAAATTGTTGCTTAAAAAAAAAATGTTATAGAGCAGTAATAAAACTGTTCTAAAATACAACAAATACCCTAGTTGTATAATCAACGGTAAATTTCGTTATGCTGGACACGTGTTTCAAGGAGTAACCTCTGTAAAATAGTTAACATAGTGGGAGATCATGACTGCACCAAACTGAAAGTCTCTAACTAAATACCGAAATTTCTGTAAATTAGGGTTCTGCAGATGCCCGTTTCTACAACTTATGTCTCTTTTCAGTACAGATGAAATCCAAACATTAGGTAGACCATAAACAAGAAGAGGTATAAAAGCTAATAAAGAACAAAAAACCTTATTGAATAGGATCTAAATTGAAATCCAACTTCAACTAGAACAGAGCTTATTGTGAGGGAGATAACCTTTATTTTTGATGTAATTTTCATAAAATTAGATAAATAAAATCGGTTTTTGGGTTAGTTTAAAGACGATGACATTATTTGTATATGCTTATCACTTCCATTTTAAAATTATTTTGTACTTTAAAAAAGCTATCCTGTGTACATGAAAACAAAATGTGGCGATTCGTGAATAATTTAATGATACCTTGTTGGTATTAGGCTTATTCTATTGGCTTATTTTCTCCGTTGTCTGGGAGTTGCCGAATAGTTTTTTTCCCAAAGTTGCCACTACACTTACTTACTAGAAACAAGCATATTTACGACTGTGAGTGCGAAAATGTCGAAATTTAGGAAATAATTTTTGTGTAACTCTTAAGAAAATATGAGCTGATATCTTTATATATATTATTTATTTTTCGTTTTCTAAAGCTATTTTTATCAATACGTTTAGGAAATAAAATTAGAAACCGTTTATTGCTCGGAAACATCAAGAATGTTTATTACTTTCGATTATAAAATTATTTCACATGCGATTTCCATCAGTCATGGATGTCGGTTTATATTCAGCACCCAGATACATAGACAATATATAGTTAGTGTCTTTAAATATCAACTGTATTTGTACAAGGCTTAGAAACAGATTGACGTGCGAGCCTTTGGCGAGCATTTCAATCTGTTTCGTGCCGAGTACAAATACATTTGATATCTAAAGACACTTATTATATATTGTTTTTATCCTGCAATACATAGAACAAACTCATTTAGTTGAAAAAATTATCTAAAATGAATTTTTGAGGGGATTTCCGTCTTTTCGTAAATATCGGAAGTGGGCGTGGCTTAAATCGATATCCTGTATAGTGTACAAGAGACAGCTGTGCAGGATACAGCACAGCAATATACGTAGGGCTTTGTCTGTATAGTAAAAGCTACCATTGCAGGATAATATACCGTATATAGTCGATATCACTAGGCACTGATACCGGAAATCATCTAGATACTATATATATAGTCAATATAACTAGGCACTGATACCGGAAATCATCCAGATACTATATATAGTCGATATGACCAACGTTTGTAACCATTTTAATAATAATATTCGTGTTAAAGTATGATGCTCTGACTTGTTGTCAGTATAAATACATTATTACCGACGATACTGATAATGCTCTGACTTATTGGCAGTATAAATACCCTATTACAGACGATACTGATGATGCTCTGACTTGTTGTCAGTATAAATACCCTATTACCGACGAAACTGATGATGCTCTGACTTGTGTCAGTATAAATACCCTATTACCGACGATACTGATGATGCTCCAACTTACTGGCAGTATAAATACCCTATTACCGACGATACTGATGATATTCTGACTTGTTGTCAGTATAAATACCCTATTACTGACGAAACTGGTGATGCTCCGACTTATTGGCAGTATAAATACCCTGTTACCGACGACACTGATGATGCGCTGACTTGTTGTCAGTATAATTTCCCTATTACCGACGATACTGATGATGCTCTGACTTGTTGTCAGTATAAATACCCTATTACCGACGATACTGATGATGCTCTGACTTATTGGCGGTATGAATACCCTATTACCGACGAAACTGATGATGCTCCAACTTGATGTCAGTATAAATACCCTATAACCGACGAAACTGATGATGCTCCGACTTGTTGTCGGTATAAATACCCTATAACAGACGAAACTGATAATGCTGTGACTTGTTGTCAGTATAAATACCCTATACGAGGATACTTGAAGTCAAATCTCTGTAGATGGCATTTGGACAACTTCAGATCAAATCATAACATTAAGAAACCTTTAAACCCGCTGTGTCTTAAAGGTGATAGAGAACAAATAACCAGTAGGATCTAAATGGAAAGCCCAGCCCAAGATATACCATTTGCACTCCTTGGGTTTACACAAAATTTTCTGAAAGAAAGATATCGACAGTATTTTAGTCTTCAGCGTATATAGTGGGAAATTCTTATTTCAGGTCGTAGGAATGCGAATCACCACGAGAAGAAAATGTTTACTTTGGCAAAAAACTAAAAACAGTACATTTTTCTTAATTGTCGATCGTTTTGATATATTTACATTGAGAATTAGATTTGAACCTGATCAATTTTTGCAATGTATCACCTGAAAATATTATTTCGTTTGAAGGCAAAACAGTTTAAAAATACAGCTCATATTGTTTAAGCTTATTTATGGTTCTAACATGACACTTGTTAATCGTCAACCATTATTATACAACACAAATACATACTTCAAACATGCGCAAATGATGTCGAAATAAGAGTTAACGGGGTGCATAACAACCATGTTTTTAATTTGGTTCGTCTTGGTTTATGGCGGAAATGAGGGGTTTAGAATAATTTTGAACTAAAGCATGCCGTTTAGACAGGTAAATGTATATTGTTTTGCTTTTGATTTGAATTTAAAACTTGCATCTATTTGAAAACGTCAGATTGTGTATTGTGACGTAAAAGACACAAGCAGCAATAGAGAAGGAAATCCGACTTCTCTTAGGTGGCTTCAGAATGGAAAAATCCATTTTCTGTCATATTGAAATAATTCATGGAAGGTATATGGTTGTTGTCGTTTTAACCAATTGCTAACGTTCTGGATAAAATTTGAATGTAAAGGCCCAGTCAATGGATAAATGACAACAAAAATATACCTTCTTTAATTATTTCTTGAATATATGATGAAATATAGCAGTAAGTTTTTTAATCCCAACATATGCAAAATGGATCTTTATATTTTTAAACAGATGCACGTTATATAAATGATGCTACAATCAATATTTACATAATATTCTTTATTTGTATATAAGGAAATCACCATCTCCATCAGTTGACAATGAAGAAAGAATATTCTCTGAGAATTGAGCTTGAAGCATTCAATGGATCGACTGCGTATGCTGTATACAACAAACTTAAAGTTGCTGGACCAGATGATAATTATCGACTGACTCACAACGGATATCATGGAGGAAATGCGGGCAAGTTTTTTTTTTTGTTAACATTGATGGGATTTACATAAGTCGAGTTCGATCAACAAACTCTAATCTGATCAATTTTGGTCCCAACGAGAAAAAAATTGATAAGTAATGAACTACCAATGAAATTGATTAAAAAAAATCAATAGGTGACGTCACACCGGAACTCTAGTTTGACGAGAATCAGGTGGGCGTTTGAGGCAAGAAGCACCAGTTTGTCAATCCAAGGTAAAGTCAAGATCGGTTTTGTCAAATCCGGGAAGACGTCAATCTTGCTGCAAATGTCTGTTCTCATTTGTGAAACCGATGTTTCGTATCTATCTATGATGTCGTGGTGACGGCCATAGAATTTATTAAGTGAAAGTAAAAAACGGCTAAGGATATCCCTGACTTAGCAGTTTCTGTAATAGTTCTTTTGCTCTTTTCACTAAGTTACTGTATGAATAACAAGCTCTGCAGTAACGAATCAACTAAGAATATACACTCCATACGCTGGGAAAATAGATATATATTGCTGCTGGCTGTAGCTGACTGGGGTAGATCAGATGTAAATAATCTTTAAATCTTGGATTATTGAGAGAAATTACATCGTCTATATATATATATATATATATATATATAACTGAAATCAAATGACTGGGCTAGTTGTTTTTTGTTTCTGTTGTATGAGCCCTTGTATAAACTTTGTTTCATACGAATACAGGATTAGGTCAGCTAAAACTGGTGCTGAATTCGCTCCATATGAATCATTATCCTCTGTTGAAAAACACTGCCTCCACTATAAACAAACATGTTGTCAATCACAAACTCGAGCATCCCCATTCAAGCTATGGGTAACATATTTTTGTTCAAGTAGCCTATATGTGAGCAACCGAGCTCTATGCTCTATCTAGGTAGACTCTGTATCGAACACAGGCGTTTGAGTAACGAATGAGTTGTGAGATGTAAACTACATATGTTGGCGCTGTTGGAATGTTGCTAAAAAACAGAAAAGATGGCTATTGGAAAAGTGAAGTCATCGCATTTGTCATACAGCCAAGTCCATAGTGTACCTCTGCTGTCAATATCAAGATTAATTTCAAAGCCATGGAGAGTGACACTTTCCTTATCATCATACAACACCAAAATAGAAGTTTGAAAATCATGCATTTATCTCTTAGGATACAGACAATTACAATGACAAATCCGTATTGCAACCCTAACCTTAAACCCATGATTGACAAAATTAAAATACAAGGACAAATCCGTATTACAACCCTAACCCTAAATCCATGATTGACAAAACTAAAATACAAGGACAAATCCGTATTACAACCCTAATCCTAAATCCATGATTGACAGAACTAAAATACAATGACAAATCCGTATTACAACCCTAATCCTAAATCCATGATTGACAAAACTAAAATACAAGGACAAATCCGTATTACAACCCTAACCCTAAATCCATGATTGACAAAACTAAAATACAAGGACAAATCCGTATTAGAACCCTAATCCTAAATCCATGATTGACAAAACTAAAATACAATGACAAATCCGTATTACAACCCTAACCCTAAATCCATGATTGACAAAACTAAAATACAACGACAAATCCGTATTACAACCCTAACCCTAAACCCATGATTGACAAAACTAAAATACAATGACAAATCCGTATTACAACCCTAACCCTAAACCCATGATTGACAAAACTAAAATACAAGTCAATACAGAAGACAAAAGTTTTACATCAGTTATAAGATAAGCTTTATATAAATATGATAGTGCCTTTATTAGTTCTGGAAACAAATGTAATTATCAATTAAGATCAGTATTAAAGCTAATTATCATTAATCACTCAGACATGTTTGTAACATCAAATTTGATCTTGGTTTTTAGTTTCTATGTGTGATGGTTCCTTATATGAATATATATATTTGGTTAGGTACATATTCTGGGAGCACAAAATATATAAATGGGGATGTCTCTATCAACTCAGCTACAGACCCCCTTGGAATGCTTCATATTTTAGTATATGATTCAAGCAAGCTGAATACATTCTTCAGCTAAGTACTATTTTCTTGTCTTTCAGCTAACTACTATATTCTTGTATAACATCTAACCACAATATACTTGTATTTAAGCTACCTACATGTATACATGCATGCTTGTATTTTAGCTTACTAAAATATGCAACTGAAAATAAAAACAAAAGGGAGAAGAAGTTTAAGTGCCCTTTCTTTTTTTGTGTTTTTTTATTTTACATTTAAACTTTAGCCTTGTATACCCATTCTTATTTTGCTCATGCATGTAAATTTGTGGCCATGGCACAACATTATTTTTATAACTACTATATGCTTGTATTTCAGCTAACAACTATATGCTTGTATTTCAGCTAACAACTATATGCTTGTATTTCAGCTAACAACTATATGCTTGTATTTCAGCTAACAACTATATGGCTTGTATTTCAGCTAACAACTATATGGCTTGTATTTCAGCTAACAACTATATGGCTTGTATTTCAGCTAACTGCTATTTCTTTGTATTTCATCTTTTACATATGTTCTTTCATTTATGCTAACTACTTAAGCTAACAACCATATCCTTTTATTTCAGCTAGCTATCGTTGGCTTGCATTTCAGCTAACTACTATGTGCTTGTTTTTTCGGCTTACAACTACGCAACTTGTAGTTTAGGTTACTAATATATAGCTTGCATTTCAGCTAACTACAATCTGTGATATGATAACTACAATCTGCTTGTATTTACAGCAAACTACAATGTGTTTGGTTTTTAACTTACTTATGTGTGGCTTGTATTTAAACTAATTGCGATGTGTTAATATAAGGAATTGGTTTACTTATGAACTAAATCACCATTTCCCCTTAATTTGTATATTTCAGCATAAGTTTCTTAAGTGAAAAAATAAAAGATGATCCAAATATTCGTAGAGTTTCAATATTTCTTTGTTTGAGATCTGTAGACCTAGTGTTTGGATGATGAGATCTGTTGATCTAGTGTTTTGATGATAAGATCTGTTGGCCTAGTGAATTGATGATGAGATCTACTGACCTAGTGTTTTGATGATTGGATCTGTTGACCTAGTGTTTTGATGATGAGATCTGTTGGCCTAGTGTTTTGATGATGAGGTCTGTTGACCTAGTGTATTGATGAAGAGATCTATTCACCTTGTGTATTGATGATGAGAGATCTGTTGACCTAGTGTATTGATGACGAGATCTGTTGCCCAAGTGAATAGATATTGAATTCTGTTGACCTAGTATTTTGATGATGAGATCTGTTGACCTAGTGTTTTGATGATGAGGTCTGTTGACCTAGTGTTTTGATGATGAGTTCTGTTGACCTAGTGTTTGATGATGAGATCTGTTGACCTAATGTTTTGATGAGATCTTTTGACCTAGTGTATTGATGATGAGATCTGTTGACCTAGTGTTTTGATAATGAGATCTGTATACTTAGTGTATTGACGGTGAGATCTGTTGATCTAGTGTATTGACGATGAGATCTGTTCACCTAGTGTATTGATGATGAGATCTGTCGACCTTGTTTTGATGATGAGAACTGTTGACCTAGTGTTTTGATGATGAGATCTGTTGACTTAGTGTATTGACAGTGAGATCTGTTGACCTAGTGTATTGACGATGAGATCTGTTCACCTAGTGTATTGATGATGAGATCTGTTCACCTAGTGTATTGATGATGAGATCTGTTGACATAGTGTTTTGATGAAGAGATCTGTTGACCTAGTGTTTTGATGATGAGATCTGTTAACCTAGTGTTTTGATGATGAGATCTATTGACCTCGTGTTTTGATGAAGAGATTTGTTAAACTAGTGTATTGATGATGAGATCTGTTGACCAAGTGTATTGATGATGAGATCTGTTGAACTAGTGTATGATGAGGAGATCTGTTGGCCTAGTATATTGATGATGAGATCTGTTGACCTAGTGTATTGATGATGAGATATGTTGACCTAGTGTATTGATGATGAAATCTGTTGACCTAGTGTATTGATGATTAGATATGTTGACCTAGTGTATTGATGATGAGATCTGTTGCTTCCGAAGGTTTTGAAGGAGAGTATGATTTTAAGAGAAAGCAGCATCATTTAAAGTTGTTTCTGAAATAAGTTTTGCTCAATATTAATGTACAGAAAATATAAGTCGTTTAGAATTTTGTGGGAAAAGATAACCCAAAAGATTGCCTGAAAAGCATTTAAATAGAATATCTCTAGGAAGTATTTGATTTGAACGGAGAAATAGAAAAAGGCAATGCTTTATTTAATTTGAAACATTTTTAAAAGTATTAAGTCCTTATTCTTTATCTGTTGTGTAAGGGGAACACGGTCATAAATATGATTTTCCTAAATTCTTGTACATAACTAAATTCATAAATGAATGTGCTATATCTTTGTACAAAATCCTCAACTGCAATGGTCCGAATTTGATACAGGTATTTAAAAGAAATGGTAGGATGAACTGGTTTTATTTCTCGTTGAACCTCCCCTTCTTCATATATTTTTCGTGTTTATTTTGAGATTTTCCAAGTTTCAAAGTGTTTATTTATCCTATTTTGAGAGCGAACATTATGAATAGCATCAGAATAATACTCTACCATCTTACCTATTTTTGTATCAAAATGCTACATTGCTGGTGATAAATGAATAAGAAATGGGTTAAATGTCAAGGAGACAACATCCCATTTCCAGGTTAAAACATCTAGGGGTCACCGTACAGTCTTCAACACAGTGAGAAACCCCACACCATATAGCAAGCCCTAACTGGCGCCAAAAAGTCAAAAAGTGAAAAAAAAATCAATAGAAACCAACCTTATCCAATAACCGGAATATCAGAAAATAAAAATTTTATAAAAGACAAGGATAAGCCAACGACTAACACACTCCTGACCCGAGACAGGCGCAAAAACCGCGGTTGGACCAAACCCGCCCTTCTGGACCCCCACCTAGCGGGGAAAATAGCCAAAAAACAAATACACAAAAACATTAAAAAGACTCATAAACTAATCAAAAATCAGAAAAGCTGGGACGTAACTTGCATTCCTTGCGTAATAGGGGATATTGACAAGATCCTCTGCTTGCATCCGTTAAATTAGCTTTGAGATCTAGTGACCTGAAAATTTTACATACATACTGGCCTCTCACTGATACTGCCGATGTCTACTGCAATATGTGATGATTCTTGACTAAATCCTGCGGGAAGTTTTGAGTTTGACATTTCTTCCGTAATGCGACAGGGTTCTACCAGCAGACTAGGCTCCTTTAGCTAGCCGGCAGATTAGCGGCGAGCACCCCTTGACCCATCTTTCAAAATTACGTATTGTCATATTCTCTCCTTTTCAAGATTGTGGTCATATAGTTAGTAGTCTACCTGTATTGGGTTTTATTCGTACGTTTACTATACTATAGGGAAACGGGACAAATAAAGGGGAGGTTTGGGGACCTATAACCGGTTTAACCCTACCGCTGGCTTTTGCTAGTGCCGGTACCAAGGACGGCTGTCCCGAGTTCCTATCGTTGTTTACGTTTGTTTTATTCGTGTTTTCCTGTGTAGTTCCCTAGCAGATTGTGGCATGTAATTATAATTTTCAGCCATTGTAGGTGTTTCCTGTTGTCCCTTTTATTTATAGCAAAAATCAAACTTAAAAAGTCCAACCCATCAAGTCAAATCAATTGAAGCACACAAAACACGAAGACAATACACATGAGGACCGTGCTTACAAATGCTCGCAGCTACCGACAGCCAGTAAGGGACACAATCACTGTGACCACGACATGAATGAAATATAAAGCCTCAATTGAAACTCTTCCAACAGATCTCGCACAACAACATCAATCATGAAAGAAGAACATGACATTGTGCAATGCCAAATACTGCCAATAGGAAAAATTGTTTTAATCTAGCCATGGTGAAAAGCACCGAGGATCTAATCAAAATCCCCGCCAACGTATCCAAAATCAAAAACCCAACAACGATGCTGCATCCGTATCCCTTATGAATAAGTTCGTTCAACGGATCAATAAGTTTGGAAGGACCATTTTGAGTTTATGCGCTTTGTAAATGATATTTCCACAGAAGTTTGGAGGTTAAACGCAATTTTGTATAAGAGCCCTGCATGAAAGAAGTCCATTTAATTATATAAGATATTTTAAAAGGTGTTTGTCCTCCAAAGAATACAGGTATATACAAGTATATATATATATAGTTAATAAATAGTGAATGATTTTAGTGTTGTTCGATATTTTTGCATATTCATGTTAGATTTTGAGCCAAAATATACAGTAGTTTAGTATATAGAATGCAAATCCTTTATGAGAAGGAAATGGGTGCTAATAACAAAATCACCAAACAGAATTGTCAAAAGGCGAAGTCCAGGAAACAAAAAGACAAATCAGGAGGAAACCATCGGCAAAATTGTCGACCGCAATGGTCCTGGGTTGGTACAGACATTTCAAAAGAAATGGTTGGTTAAACCAGTTTTATGGCTGGCCAAAACTCCCTTTCCACTGCGGTAGGTTCCGGTAGCATATCAACAGCAATTTCCATTTAAAGGTCGTAGACAGTATTATTATCCCAGTATTAAAGAACAAATCTTGAATCAGATTTCAGACCGAAACTTCAAACTTTTCCACGAGGGACTGATATCTATTAAAGAACTTTTTTAATGATCGAATGAGACGGAATTTTTTGAAGCCTTGATTAATAAGGCGGTCATCGAGATAACTATGTCTTATGAGAAAGTCTATACAATTTGTTCTAGACAGAGAAACGAATAAGCTGTGAAACATACACTCCGTAAGCAGGAGAAGCTGCAATATTACTGTCCATGTTAGGGAAATTGATAATTTTGAAATCAAAATCGTCCCTTATATCGTAAATTTTGTACAGAGATGACCATTTTCGTCAAATTCGAGATGTAAGTCCAAAAAAGTTGTAGATCTGGTGGTTTCTGTCGTTTCGTTTAGCTATTGTTCTGGTGGATATTTTAATGGAATCCATTTAGCAAACGATGCGTTATGAATGGAAAGAACATCATCAATATTTCTATAACTGAAATTGAAGGATCTAGCATCTCTTATTTTATTATCTTTTACGAGTCTCTGAAGAAATTCAGTCTCGTAAGAATATAAGTCTGCGAGTAGAGGTGCACAGTTAGTGCCAATTGGTATGCCAACTTGCTGTTGATATATAGCACCTCGAAATGTTACCAATATATTGTCAATTAGAAAATCAAGGATACTGCACACTTATTTTTCATCGTAGCATACTTTTCATTTTAAATTAGTTTTTGAAAAAAATGTGGATTTATAACCTTATACAACATTTTTTTTTAATCCTCAAAGGCTTCTTGAATGATACTTTTGATTCGTGATTTTAATTTATCATGAGTAAGTCTGGTATGCAGTGTGGAAAAATCAAATGTTTTGAGAGAATGTATTTGAGAAAATGGACGGGATTTAAGATTTTTTCCAATAAATCATTCGAATTTTTCAGTAGCCACATGTGATTAATGTCACTTCGGGTATGAATAGTTTCACAGTATGCTTGATGCCTGTCTTTGACTGCCGACAAAAATCATAATCCAATTGATGAATCTCCTTTTATATGTATTTTTGTGTAATTTTGGTACCCAATATAGGTAGGGCAGGTCTTGAAACAGAAAAATAAAACACAGCTCATAGTGCCCTACGAAATAATTAAAACATTTTGTTTTTGCCTCTTTGCTAATTTGTAAACAACAATCGAATGCATTTGCTTTGATTTCTTAAATAAAAGAACTCTCTCAGTGAAAAACGTATAACTAGAAATGCAAGTATTCAAAAGTATGGCCATGAAAGAAATGAGAGCTATAAACAGAGGGACTTCATTCTCTGTATATCCTTGGCGGTTTAATAAATATGGTTAATGTGAATAGTCTGTACAGGTGTTTCAATGTAAAAATAAAATATAATTCAAATATTGAGAGCTATAAACAGAGGGAATATACATGAACAATATGTATCACATAAGTAAAAAAGCCATAACAGACTTCATTCTCTGTATATCCTTGGCGGTTTAACAAATATGGTTAACGTGAAGTCTGTATAGGTGTTCCAAATGTAAAAATAAAATAAAATTCAAATATTCTTTACAGGTGATGCCTTGTTTACCAATTTTAGATTTACAACATTTGACAGAGATAATGATTCCGATGGAGGAAATTGTGCCGTGCAGTATCAAGGTGCTTGGTGGTACTATTACTGTTCTCCTTCCAATCTGAATGGAGTTTATGGAAAAGGAATAAATCATAACCAAGCTATGCATTGGCGACATTGGCATGGCTATCATTGTCTGAAGAAATCCATGATGATGATCAGATAGAATGACAAGCTCAATCTCAATCCAGATGTGTTTGAATTTTCCGGGGTGTTTAAATGTTTTGTTTCTCATAGACTTGTCTCTACCGAAGTTGTCAATGTATCAAGTTACATATACCGTTATTACAGAAAAAAAAATGAAATGTGCTTCAGTGGCAGAGGTATTAACTCGTCACTTGCAGTGAATACAAAGTTAAGATATCAAGAGCAAATGAATAACTGTAATATTTGGATTTAAAAATATACACCAAAGATTCCTATAACAAATTAATAACTGTAACGCTTTTGAATTAACATTATATACCAAAGATTCATATATTGAATGTATTACTGTAAAGGTTTTGTGTTCAAAATATATATCCAAGTTTGTTGTAGCAAACGAATAACGTTACTGTTTGTAAGTTTACAATATTTATCCAAGAATCCTTGAGCAAATGAATAATTGTAATGTTTTTGAGTTATGATATATTTCCAAGATGCTTGTTGCACATAATAACTGTTATGCTTTTGAGTTTATAATATATACCCACATAAATATCTTCATGGACTAACACTCCACATGATTACTGTTATGTTTTTGAGTTTGAAATATGTACGCAATAAGATTCTTACAGCAAGTGAATAACTTATGCTTTTGAGTTTGCAATATATACCCAAGATTCATGTTGTGAATCAGATGTAGATTTTCAAATATTTAGAAGATCTTCAAAAACTTTCGGATGTGTCATTAAAATTCTGTATAAGCATCCAAACTTTTGGCATTTCTATTTTATATACCTCTATCTACCATTAACTACCCAATGATAAATTACATCTACTTATCTTACATTGGTTTTTTCTGTTTGTGTTTTCCTTGCCTTAACAAAATAGGTGATTCAGATAGAAATATACTATAGTATAGTGTTAGATCAGGAAAGATCTTATTCGTCCAGGTCAAGAATGATACGGACTCTAACAACAAATATACAGAGATAAATACATCAATATAACTTGATTTTTATTCGAAATTTTTTTCGAAATGGTTGTTTAATATTCCACTACAAAAATCGGTATTTAAATATATGACCAAATTTGTCAACATGTTAAGCTGCTATATGAAAAAAACGTTCAAAAAATTAAATGCCTAAATTTGATACTTGCACTCAACTGAATATGAAAGACTGTCGGCTTCTTGTTTTCAACTAATGCATATTCGTAAGTTGTCAACAATTACGAAGCGGTGCAATAATTTACTCACAAAAATACAAAAATATATTAATCAATGTTTTCCGTTAATACAGTTTACAGGCATACAAGTAAGTGAGAACCGAACCGTCAATCTAAAAGCGAACAATCCAAGGACAATGGCAACACCAGATACAAAAAAGACACAACATGGGTACAGCACAGAAAAGAAAAATAAAGACACTCACACACAAAGATGAACAACACGGACCCAATTTAAAACCATGGGTGAGATATACAATTTAGTATTTGTTTTCAACTACTAGTATTATTGAAAAAATAATTCATTAGACATGAGGTTATATGTGGGCTGATTTACGGGATAGTATCGTATGGTATTTTACATGTTGTTGTGAAAAATTTGATCGACCAAGTTCTTGCTTTTCTCTCTCGAAATGAAATAACGGCCCGGCATTGAGATTGCTCATATTATCATCCTTCCCCATGGTTAATCAGCCTGCAGAGCCTTTCCGCAAAAGTCATATTCGGTTGACCCGGATATATCAGAGGTTGACCTGGATATATCAAGCGATTCTCCCAAAGTTTCAAAGGCAATAACTTTTATTCAAGTTTTCGCGAAATCAAACGGATGAAAACATTTCCTCTTGCCGATTTGATATTCAAAACAGAACCATGATCACACAAATAGATAAACTAGACGTCAGAAAAATCGTAGAAACTGTGTCGTTGATATACCCTGCAGAGCTTTGACGTTTTCACATTATGACGTCATAAAAGCTCCAAGAAACGTTAGAATGTCGTAACAACAAAAGGCTGCTGCAACATTCAAAATCGACATTATTTCCAGTAGTTCGGTCAAAATATTCATCCATGAACAAATCCTTTGCCGATAAAATGATAAAAAAAACTACAAAACATGATTTTGAAGATGAACATTTCTGAAAAGGCGAAAGTGACATGTATGTTGAATTTCGCGCGCAACATTGGGAGAATATGAAACCTCAGTTCAATAAATACAAATTTAAAATGCAAAATAAAGTTATCGGGCTTTTGACAGCTGATGTATTGTAAAATATCACCCCGCTCGCTAGAATATGAAGCTAGGGGCTCGTTCGCTACGCTCACTCGCCCCTGTGCTTCAAATTCTGAGTCATGGGTTGATATTTTACGATACATAGCTGTCAAGAGCCCGATAACATATATTTATCAGTCTCACAGATGTATTTGGATACTACTATCACACAAAAACTAAAATATAAAGTGAGGAGAAAGTGTCAAATTAAATGCTAACTTTGGTCTGTATCTTTCATCTTAGAAATTAGGCTTATTTATCTACTGAAAATAGCTGTCTTGTGTCATCAGACATATTCTTAAAGAATCTGTACCCCAAAGAATAGTCCCATTTAGCTGAGCAGATTCAGAGGAGAATTTCATACATTTCGGCCATATCGCCCAATTTTAGTACAATGTATGCTGATGGCAAGGGTTATCAAATACATTTCTGAAAAGGAAGCATCTTAGGACAATTATTCCAAACTTTCCTTCTCTAATTTACCGAGTATTTTCAAAGATTTTGTATAATTTATTTTCATATGGTCGTACGTTACAGTTTTGTTATATGGTGGACGTATGCACTTCGAGATACCGTATAGCGGGTTATTTTCGCGGGGTTTTAATTTTTGCGTATTTTCGCGGATGGACTTAAATCGCGAAAATAAATTCCGCAAAAATGTTATGTACTCTTACGATATATATAGAATCTTTAATAATCCGCGAAAATTTAAAACGCGTAAATTTTTGGTATACATTTTCCACTGAAATCCGCGAAATTTTTGACCCGCGAAAATAACCCGCTATACGGTAATACAAATCTGAAAGGGAATCATTTAATGTAATTCGGTTGCCATCGTTGTACCTGTGCAAAAAAAAATGATTGGCTAAATATACATATTGACCTATTTCGGGGCCATCTTCGCATAAACTTCAAAATTCTATAATCGTTTGGAGGGGGTCGATGGGTTTATTTCGTTCTCCGTGATCGGGGATTTCAATTCCCCGTGATTCGTTTTCCATTTCATTAATTTGTCGTGAATCGTTATTAGAGCATCGCCGTGAATCGTTCTTGATCAAATTGACAAAATGAATTTTCCGTGAACTGTGATTGGTCCGAATAAATTTTTCGTGATTCGTGATGAGACCCCCCCCCCCATCAGGCCCCTCCGTTTGGGCATCTTTTGCCAATTTCGGGACAGTGTGACGCCTGTATTAGGGAAAACCCCAAAAATCATAAGATTCCAAATTTAAAATAATTTATACATTGAAGATTCTTACAAAATGTATTTTATTAAAGTTAAGAGTCTAGGAAGAGTATTACAACAAAATTTGTATCCCTGTGGCGGATGGACGAACGAACGAACTCCATGATTACTATATACCGCCCCGCTGAAGCGAGATGTATAAAAAAAACTTATACGGATAAATTTTTCACTCCTATAGCCTCATAGGAAAATGAAAGGATATGGAGTGAATGTAAATGTGACAAAAACGCGCACGATACATAGAAAACTCCAGTTTATCAAGGACAGGTCTTTTATTCCTGTCTACATCTTGATGGTCTTCAAGAAGAGGTGGACAATATTCACCCGTCAAGCGAGATCAAGAAGGCCCCTAGCGTGCACTTAAAAGGCATTCTTGACAAAAATATTGAGCATCATCGATTGCAGCTAAAATATATCATTCAAGCAACACATGTCGGGAGCGGTCAATGAGAAAAAAAAGAAAAGCCTA
>MJUU01047043.1:9525-25865 GCA_002080025.1 Modiolus philippinarum | reverse complement strand
GAAATAGTGGTAATAAATAACTAAATACCGAAGTCACTGTGAATTTACTTTCTGCATATGCAATTGCATAACAATTGTCAAGAGCCAAAATAAAAGAGGAAAAAGAAAAGGAGATGGAAAACCACCCGAAAACATGTTGACCGCAATGGTCCTTACTTGTACAGGCACTTCAAAGGAAATGGTGGGTTAAACCGGTTTTAAACCTAAACCTTGCTTTCAATTGCAGTAGTGTCCGGTGGCAACTCAAAAGCAATGGCTATTGATAAGGTGGTAAGACAGTGAAATATTCACCCCTATACTAAGTAAAAATAAGGTTTGAAAGGTCTGTTGGGTGACTGAAATGTCATTCTATAACACTAAGACAAAACCTATAAAAATAAGGTTTGAAAGATCTGTTGGGTGACTGAAATGTCATTCTATAACACTAAGACAAAACCTATAAAAATCATTGTATGTATTACATCTCTAACCCTCAGACAATTCCAATTTGAATGTTTGAAAAAGATATTTATCCTTTGTACACAGATATTCAAACGGAATATGCATCGACAAATACAAAACTGAAAATAACAGTTTGATATACAAGACAACGGATAAATCATGAGCACCGACTTAAAACTGTCAACCGCTATGGTCCTGATTTGGTAAAGGCATTTAAAAAGATGCTGGATTTAATTAAGGTGATTCGAAATTTGCTTTTTTTTAACCACATAATACAGTCGAACCCATCATTAACGGCCAAAACTCGATGCAATCGATGCGATCGATTCAATATTTTAAGTGTGAACATAATGTTACAAGTATGTATACCTCTTGATTACTCTTTATTCAGGGACCGACTCCGACCTGCCATTGGGTGTGGGGTTTTCTCACCGTTCATTGAAGATTTTATGGTGGCTTTTGGTTGTTATTGCTCCCCTTTGGGTCGTTGTCTCTTTGACACATTCCCCGTTTCCCTTCGTTTTTCTATTACACAATAAGATAAAACGTATCTAAATTCTAAGTCATCCAATATCTGTTGAACCTGGAAAGAAATTGTTAATAGCATAACTGTCTCTTGTATCAGTAAAAATCATTGCGGTTTGTATTCAGCATTCTCTTAATACGCGTATCATTATTTGATCTGGTCCTATGACAAGTTTGAAAAGAACTCTTCCCATTTTGCCCTCATACCAAAGCAATGACTTGAAGCGATGAAAATGGAAACAAAAGGAACTTTTATGAAGCTTGCAGATCTAAGACGGTTAACATGTCGTCATCAAGAAAACTGAGACTCACAGAAAGCGATTTTAAGCTACAAAGTTTACTTTTCTATTAAGTTACAAGCCGTAGTTGATACAAGCAGAAAGTAGAATAATTAATAAATACACCAAAAAAATTGTTATGGAGGACTGATTGATTGATATGAGTTAAACGTCACTTTCAGCAGTATTCCAGCCATCTCATGACGGTCAGTTTGAGTGGTGGAGAAAACCGGAGTGCCCGGAGAGAACCTTCGACCATGGGCAGGTAACTGACATGCCTTTTTACTAACGAGTGTAAGTCGAGTGCACCCCTTTTTGTAATGTACAAAGCGGGGCGCGAACTCACACCGCAGTGGTGATAGACTACAGCGGTTGAATAGGTAGTAGAACTACCTTAACCACTCGGCCACCCAGGCCTCCTGTTATGGAGGAGAACACGAGATCAATTTACCACCTGCGAAGCTACGTACCCAAGGTGATATCGCCAAACGATACTTTATACTTCAGATGGTTTCCCGGTTAGGACCTGTCTAATGAAGCCATTCTCAATTCGTAGTAATCCAAGGACTACACAGGTATAAACATTGAAACGACTTTAGACTATTTGCATTTTTATATGGAATAAATGTGAACTGTTGTCAGCACAAATTGTTACAAATAACCTTCATGTTTTTGCCTTTTATAAGTTGGAAAAAAAAACGTACGACATTCGTAGCAGGCTGATAAACGTGCTTTTGTCGAGTTCAATCAGCTACAACAACTTTTCAAAAATGATGAGTCGAGAGGTCATCGTTTGTCGTTCACAAGGCAACGCATGTTTTATTGAAGGCTCTCCATTAACGACGCGGGACCAAATTGCATGCCTATCGTGCGACTTTCTCGGGACTATTTTGCAGCAATCTTGTAATCGCTGAAAGTTGTACAAATTTCGCCAAAAAAAATATGCATATCAGAAATCCACCTTTCCCCCTCCAACAATGAGAAAGGTTAACGCACAAACATGTGCAATATCCACAAAACTGTCGTTGCAGATACATGTAGTTGCAAGAAGGCACTAAGGTTGGTGTAGAATAGACTTAAGGAATGGACCAAGAGTGTCTCCGGATATACATGTGTCACCCTTAATATGTGCGATAAAGCATATCAAATCACAAGTCCTAGCCACGAGCATTTCAAGTCCAATAGTAAAGATGCACATCTGATCAAATGTGAACAATTCATTTGCAAGTCCCGACATTACATTGTCAACTTATATTACAATAGTTAATGAAAACGTGGTCATTACCGAGCCGAAGGGGAGGTTATTATCTTCATGGTAGTCAATACCACTGTCCAAGGGACAGTCTACATTTCACTTTTTCATTAATTATTATAATTATTTGATTGAAGAAACCTTAACATCTATTTATCAACATTACAATGACATGTTAATTTTCATATAGTTTTGTTGGCTGTTAGCACTCGAGAGATTATTCCAGTTCAATCGTTTTAAACGTACAAGTCACCGAAACGTTATTGTATTGTTATCGTTTTAAAACTGTCGTTAAGTTACAATTTTTACAAACTGCCGTGTGGTAGTGCCTGGGCACAATCACATGGTAATGCCCGCTTGACAGCCAATGAAAAAAAATCAGTTTTCAATGAATAAGTTGTGATATCGACCATACAACTATTGAATTGTCAATTTCTTCCTGATATCGAATTGGGGGTTATTTTCGTGATAAAAATAAACATCTATGGTGAAATCCTTGTATAGAGAGGACGCCCTGGCACATGTGTAATGATAATTTGAATTGAGTATAGTTGGATATAGTCTGCATTGAGCAGATATGTATAATCGTTGTATGACAGTTCATGCCAAAATTTGACAGCAATTATTGGAATTGATTAATGTTATCACACGAAGGTTTTCATTGATATGATAATTTAAATGATTTTTCAGATTTAGACCACTATTTATTTGTTTTATCCGTGAATATTAGACATATATATCGCATTTGTCAAACTTTTTTTCTATGAAATTTTCTTTTGTTTTCACATTAATTTTATTAAGCTTTACTGGTTCATTGTAAGAAGACATGGAAGATACTTTAGAACATTGACATGAATTCCTATGGGTACAAACTGTGTATTCCTAACGGCATATTTTTTTCTGTTTTGTTACGAACTGATCTTTACGGGAAAAAACTACAAACTGAACTAAGCAAAACAGTGATAAACTTATTTCAATTTTCAATGATAACAACAGGTATATCGACAATGTACAATGTAGAACTCATTAGCAAACACTGATTCTGAATACTGCCCTTTACTAGATCTAACTATCATCGTTGAATCTTGTAAAATTAAAACTAAAATTTATGATAAAAAGAATGATATTGATTTCAAAATTACTACTTGCCATTTTCTGGACAACGATGTTCCTTGAGCTCCAACCTACGGTTTGTATAATCTCAACAAGTACGATTCGCACGCGTCTGTTCAACTTTTGACGACTTAAATCAAACTAACCATACTATCACATCCAAACTTTTACAACAAAGTTACAGTTTTCATAAATTGTTTAACACATTTAAGAAGATTAATAGAAGATATGAACATTTGATATCTAAAATTGGTGTGACTTGCAAACAGCTTATTACTAAGGGCATTCCTCATCGTCGTTTTTACGGAAAAAAAACTAATATAAAAAACTGGGACGTAACTTGATTCTTTACGTAATAGGGAATATTGACAGGATATTCTGCATGATTCTGCTATCCTGGATTTTGGATCAAATGACCTGAATATTTTACAGGTATATTGGCCTCTCACCGATACTGCCAATGTCTATTGAAATCCATGATGATTCGTAACCAAACCGTTCGGGAAGTTTTGAATTTGATTTTTTTTTCTTCCGTAGTGCGACAGTGTTTTACCAGCAGACTAGGCTCCTTGAGCTAGCCGCCAGTTAAGCGGCCCATCTTTCTAAATTACGTTTTGTCATATTCTTTCCTTTTCATGATTGTGGTCATGGAGTTAGTAGTCTACCTGAATTGGGTTTTATTTGTATGTTTCATTATACTATAGGGAAACGGGATAGAGATAGGGGAGGTGTGGGTACCAATAAACCGATTTAACCTTATTTTTAGCTATTGCTAGTGCCGGTACAAAGTCCGACTATCTCGAGTCTCTGTCGCTGTCTACGTTTGTCTTTTGTCTCTTCGTTGTTTTTCTTGTCCAGTTCACTGTGGTGCAGTTCCCTTGTATTTTCGGCCATTGTTAGTGTTTCCTGTTATCTTCTTTTATTAATAACATTTGAGGAATAATTTGGAGCAAAAGGTGGTTTTAGTATTGATGTAAGATACGCAAGTAGACACAGAATAAATTCATCCTTTTTTTTTCTTTTATTATGGCAAGGGCAATTTTATTAGAAATTGTTCGACCAGTGAACCATCATGTTAATCTAAATTTTAGCATTCAAAAAAAATAATAATTAAAAATAATGAGGAAAGTAAATTCAACTTTGAAAGTTAGAAATAACTTTCAATTGACCCATCATATACTTTTATCATTCCTGAACAAACACAAGTAACTGCTCGTCTGTAATATCGCCGAAGATTTCTATTAATTTATTACAAATCAGGCAGACGACTCCAGGTATTAAGTTGAAGTATGTTTAAAGACAGGTTAATTGTAGTGTATTGAGCATTGCAAAATACAAACAGATGTTCTCATCTGCACAATCTTCATTAAACTGTCGGAATTCATTGTCAACTAATATCTGATGATTGTATTGTTACCTCTACTTATCGTAATAAACAATCACAGAGGTAATGTTACACAATAGTGAATGGCAAGATTCAACAATACCAGATTGATATTGACAACAGTCCTGACAACCAAACGACATTAATGCCAACAATAAACTCTTGGTGATCAACTTGTAAATGCCAGTACAAATAGCTATATCGTTTGGTTTTTTCAATGCATTTATTCAGCTTCTGTTTTTGCCCTTAATAAAAAAATGAAAACCAATATTATGCAAAAGTAATGATTTAAGTATATGGTAATAGCTTACTATTACTTGCCAATTCGTTTGACCACCTAGTTAAGTTGTAAATATCAGTGGAAAAATGAATACTTGATTCTGGCTAAAGAAATGATTTATAGTCTTCAAAAATATTCGAGTTGTTACTCATGACAAATATCTACTGCTTGATTTTTTTTTCATTTGGAAAAGCAGTGAGCCATTTTTGTTGCATTATCTGTTGATTTATATTTATAATGTATATTTTATATAACCTGAAATGTATAGCGAACATACATCTCTCGCATGGAGAATCTTTTAGGGACTCCATAAATTGCGAGCAGACACATTCCTGTCTTAAATAAATAATGAAAGGATATGGAGTAAATGCATATGGAACAAAGTCTCCATCCATGTTTTTTCTTACCCAACAAATGTAACATTGACAGGCAAAGTGTTCAATGGCTTTCATCCTATCACAGAAAAGAAGACCGACAGATGACAATCACAAAATATAAACAACCACAGGGCAACCATTGAGTCAACAGCAAGAAAACTTGCGGCCTTACTACATTAGTGGTATGTATGCATTATAAACAGGGGTCAGAATAACATTTGAACATTGCAAAAAATATAATGCCAGAATTTGAGAGTGCACCATAACTGAAATGTATAGAGAGCATACGTCTCTCGCATGAAGAATCTTTTATGGATTTCACATCGTAAACAATGAAAATTATAGAGTAAATGCACATGAAACAAATTCATAACAAAGACACAGTAAAATCATGCAATGAACAACGCTTTTAATGTTGCTCTTCATCTTGAGGTCACCGTTAGGCCTTCAACAATGAACTGTGCTTTTACCTCATAGTACGTTCAAGTTGGCTCCTAACCTTTTTAAATAAGCATTAATTGTTATACATTAACGTCTGAAGTGTAGATTATATAAAAAAAAACTTGATGATTTTGAACTTTCTCTTTTTCTACCTACCTCCCAAGCATATGGAGTGTATATTTCACAATAAATTCGTTACTGTAGAGGTTGCAGTTCATACAGTGACTTTGTGGAAAGAGCTAAAGCACTGTCACTAAAACTGCTGAGTCAGGGATATGTTCAGCCGTTGTTACTTTCGTCCCTTCAGAAATCCTGTGGCCGGCGTCACCACGACATCATAGATAGAAGTAGTATAGGGGCACAGGCAAATTAGTATTTGTGGATCCATATGTGGATCCGTTGCCATAGGAACACGAAGTGTTCCGAAGTGGTGCCGATCTCTCCATCATACCCCGAACCCGAGCCCGGAGCGTTGCCATGGGAACACGAAGTGTTCCGAAGTGTTGAATGACGTCATTAAACTTGTTATGAATGACGGCATCAAACTTGTTATGAATGACGTCATCAAACTTGTTATGAATGACGTAATGAAGCTTGTTATGAGTGACGTTATCAAACTTGTTATGAGTGACGAATATAATTGTATATAAATGACGTACTTAATTGTTATGAATAACGTAGCCTTTACCTTATTGTTCCGTGGAACCGTATGGCTAAGGGTGTCTTCTATCACGTCCGCGTTCATATAGGGGAGATTACTCTTGTATTGAAAAAAAAACACTCTGCATTTATAGGGGCTTGTGACCCTTAATGTGAAACATACATATAAATATGTTTAACATTAGCTGCATTAAGTTTTTTGGGACAACTTCCGGTTTGTGACGTCATCAAAACATTGCAATCTTGGAAAAGTTAACTAAGCCTTTTTTGAAGCCCTTAACAACCATATTAACCGGAAATGATGTGATGAATAAATTGAAGAATGAACAGAGATGTTGTGGAGGTGTATGAGAGTGCACATGCGCAACCGGAAGTGGACATTATTTCCCTTATACCGCCATATTGATTGGAAATGGAGTGATGAATCGACGTAGCATTCTATAAAGATTCCGTATGGCCGTATAACGCACGTGCAACCGGGAGTGGAAAATATTTTAATTAATTTATTTCAATTTATTTTAATATTTTATCTATTTAAATATTACTTTATTATTGAATAAATTTTTATATTTTCGTATTTGATTTAAAATTATCATTATTAATTTTAATATTATTTTAATTTATCTTAATTATTAATTTATTTTAATATTAATTCAATTTAATTTTGATTTATTTTCTATGTTATTTTTATCATTTCTTATAAATTTTAATCATTTCAATTCTCTATTATAATTTATTTTTATGAACAACATCATTGATAATCTAACCCTAACCAAAACTCTAACTCTATCTATAATCTAACCCTAATGGTAATGTGTAGGGTGTCTTCTATCACGTGCGCGATCATCAAAGAGAGATAACTCTTGCTGGCAATTTTCCCGCGGTTTTTTAATTTCTTGATTTGATCCGAGCCTTAGGCGAGATAACGCGTGATTTGTTGATTTTTGTGCAAATTTTAGTTCACACGACTGACGAGTTGCTCACGATTACGTTTTTGACTGTGCTCGCGCGCTCATTTTACCATATTGCTGCTGCTGCTGCTGGCTGCGCTAGGGTGATGGAGATTCTACTGCTGCTGCTGTTGCTGCTGGGTGGTGATGATGGGGGAGATCAAATAAGCAAAAACCAATTGTTTGACACAAACTCTATACTTTTCACTTATTCATTTCATTAAACTGTGAAAGGGTCACTCTGCATTTTCCCAGGCTTGTGACTGGCTATGACTGTATAGTTATAGGCTGCATTACCCCTTTCCTCCCATCCCATTTGTCATTGATCTATCTTTTACATAGAGTCATTGCTGTCTTCAGTCGATGGTGGGTCATAATCATTCAATACCCCATCAATCAGATACTGTCTTTTTTCTACAGCATACTGCCAGGCCTCTCTAGTATGGTAGTCCTCTTCTTCTTTCAAACTTTGGACCGTCTTCTTGATCTTTCTATGCACTGGGTCTTTCCGCATATCCTCCATCCAGAATACACTATTTAGATAAGCATCTTTCATCGTTTCCCTGTATTCCGAGAACATTTTTTTATATCCAAGTTTTCGTGCCTTATCCTCCTCATGTCCAGCGTCTATATACTTTTAAACTTTTTCTTCGTATTCGGACTGATTTGCATTAGTGACCATGTTTACTATAATATTACATGGTGATTCCCAGTCTGAGTCTTCTTCATCAGATCTTTTATCGTTGGTAATCTCAGATTCTTCACTAACATGACTTTCTTCGGACATGTTAGAGTCCGTTTCCGTATCCTGTTGTTTGTCCATCTCTTGCTCTTTATTATGACGCGATTGCTTGTGACGCAGAAGATTGAACTGTCGATCAGAATGATAATTACAGCTATCACAATGATACATTCCAGAGGTCTTCACGCCTTGAGATTCGTTGAACGAATGATGAAACTTTAATTATCGAGGCTTTAAATACTTTAGACTCACGAGTAAGCTCACACGACTCACAAGTTGCTCACGAGTATATTTTTGTTAGTGCTCGCGTGCCCATTTCACTATATTGCTGCTGCTGCGCCAGATATGAGGTATAATTGCAGCTGTTGCTGCTGCTGCTGATCTTAATGATGACGTCATATCACTATATTTCTGCTGCTGCTGCTGATCTTGATGATGACGTCTTATTGATGATGAAAAGTATATAGACGCTGGACATGAGGAGGATAAGGCACGAAAACTTGGATATAAATAAATGTTCTCGGAATACAGGGAAACGATGAAAGATGCTTATCTAAATAGTGTATTCTGGGTGGAGGATATGCGGAGAGACCCAGTGCATAGAAAGATCAAGAAGACGGTCCAAAGTTTGAAAGAAGAAGAGGACTACGATACTAGAGAGGCCTGGCAGTATGCTGTAGAAAAAAGACAGTATCTGTTTGATGGGGTATTGAATGATTATGACCCACCATCGACTGAAGACAGCAATGACTCTATGTAAAAGAAAGATGAATGACAAATGGGATGGGAGGAAAGGGGTAATGCAGCCTATAACTATACAGTCATAGCCAGTTACAAGCCTGGGAAAATGCAGAGTGACCCTTTCACAGTTTAATGAAATGAATAAGTGAAAAGTATAGAGTTTGTGTCAAACAATTGGTTTTTGCTTATTTGATCTCCCCCATCATCACCACCCAGCAGCAGCAGCAGCAGTAGAATCCCCATCATCCTAGCGCAGCCAGCAGCAATATGGTAAAATGAGCGCGCGAGCACAGTAAAAACGTAATCGTGAGCAACTCGTCAGTCGTGTGAACTAAAATATGCACAAAAATCAACAAATCACGCGTTATCTCGCCTATGGCTCGGATCAAATCAACAAATTAAAAAACCGCGGGAAAATTACTAGCAAGAGTTATCTCTCTTTGATGATCGCGCACGTGATAGAAGACACCCTACACGTTACCATTAGGGTTAGATTATAGATAGAGTTAGAGTTTCGGTTAGGGTTAGATTATCAATGATGTTGTTCATAAAAATAAATTATAATTGTAATTAAAATGATTAAAATTTATAAAAAATGATAAAAATAACATAGAAAATAAATCAAAAATTAAATTGAATTAATATTAAATTGAATTAATATTAAAATAAATTAATAATTAAAATAATTTAAAATAATATTAAAATTAATAATGATAATTTTAAAAAATAAATCAAATACGAAAATATAAAAATTTATTCAATAATAAAGTAATATTTAAATAAATAAAATAATAAAATTAATTGAAATAAATTAATTAAAATATTTTCCACTCCCAGTTGCACGTGTGTTATGTTATACGGTCATACGGAATCTTTATGGAATGCTACGTCGATTCATCACTTCATTTCCAATCAATATGGTGGTATAAGGGAATTAAATGTCCACTTCCGGTTGCGCATGCGCACTCTCATACCTCCACAACATCTCTGTTCAGTCTTCAATTTATTCATCACATCATTTTCGGTTAATAGGGTTGTTAAGGGCTTCAAAAAAGGCTAAGTCAACTTTTCCAAGATTGCAATGTTTTGATGACGTCACAAACCGGAAGTTGTCCCAAAAAACTTAATGCAGCTAATGTTAAACATATGTATATGTATGTTTCACATTAAGGGTCACAAGCCCCTATAAATGCAGAGTGTTTTTTTTCAGTACAAGAGTTATCTCCCCTATATGAACGCGGACGTGATAGAAGACACCCTTAGACTAATGCCAACGCTCTGCCGCGACGGCTCCACCTAACAATAATGTAAAGGCTATGTCATTCATAACAATTAAGTACGTCATTCATAACAATTAAGTACGTCACTCATAACAAGTTTGATAACGTCACTCATAACAAGCTTCATTACGTCATTCGGTATTTTGATATTCATAACAAGTTTGATGACGGCATTCATAACAAGTTTGATGCCGTCATTCATAACAAGTTTAATGACGTCATTCAACACTTCGGAACACTTCGTGTTCCCATGGCAACGCTCCGGGCTGGGGTTCGGGGTATGACGGAGAGATCGGCACCACTTCGGAACACTTCGTGTTCCTATGGCAACGGATCCACATATGGATCCACAAATACTAATTTGCCTGTGCCCCTATACTACTGATAGATATAAAATGTTTTAGTTTTTGCGTTGTCTTTTAGTTTTGTCTTTGTCAGTGATGTTTGTTGTACCGATTTGTCTTTATCCATGTTTGAATACTCAAGATATTACAAAAGCTTTTCAAAATTTTATCTTGGTACTGTTTGAGGGTTAGAGAAGTTACATGTACCATGGTTCTCAATTGGTTTTGCCTTAACGTTAGAAAATGACAATAACCAATCAGTAACCTAGCAGATCTTTCAAAACATATGCCTCACTGACCGTGTGGCGTGTGCTGTATACAGAGCAGGACATGCTTACCTTTCCGGAGCACTTGATGTCACTCTGTTTGTTTGAGAGTTAACACTGTTAGTGTTCTATTTTTTTTTTGTACATGTAATGTTCGTGCGTTTGTGGGCATGTAGTTCTTTTGGTCTTTAATCTTCTGGTGTTCTTGTCTCTGGACTTTGATTTATGTAATCTTGTGCTTTGTTCCTTCGATGATCTACTGCCGTTGTTTTAAATAAACTATAATCATTTAATTGTAACAAATGTCTCACAGTTTCAAGGTGAACTCATTTAATTAGACAGTGAAGTGCCGACAGCTTCAAAGACCTCAAATATAAATACAAAACTAAAACTGAAATATTGACGGCATGTGTCAACCGATTGATTTATTTATACAAACATGAAAAAAATTAATTAAAAAATGACAAACGGATCTGTAACAAAAAGAGTTATATGTTCAACATTCAAGCCATGAACTGTGCTGTTATCAGCTCTCAACGATTGTCTGTCTCACTTTATCCTAAACCAAAGCTTTAACCAAGAGATCTTGCTAAGTGTGACAGTCTGTTTTGTTTTTGACAGACCGTAGGATTTCAGCAAAACAATCATGCAATCGACAACTAGTCTCTTCAACAGTGAATTTACTTCATGCAGCAATTGTCGACCTTTCTGCTTTACATGGTCTATATATAACCAGGTCTCAGTCTTTTAAATGTTTTGTAGTGTTTTTCTTTGTTTAATTGCACATTTTTGAAAAATTCTAAAGAATAAACTATGGCTTCAAATCAAATTCCATTTAGAAACCATGCATTATGTTGCTTTTAAGATTCAAATCATAAAAAGTATACCTTGCTACGAAGATCGGAAAGCTATTGAACTTTGAAGTGGAGTGTTGCAACTTTGACTTTCAGTTTTGAACTTTTCAGCAGATTCAACACACATTGTAAATCGGGGATTCCATCTCCTACCACATGCTGAACTTTTGAAAATACTGCAAATTTTCAAAGCATGATGATGTTCTTCTTGAAAGAAAAGCTTTTTTATTTCATTCAAATTTAAGTTGAGACAGGAAGAGAAAATAAAAATAAATTATTCTAATTTCCCACCATCTTTTGACATGCACTGGAAATCTGGTATATATTTAAAAGACTGGTAACAATAAATTTTGTCACTATATAAAACCTTAGTGAATGTGGTTAATGAACAATCAGATGATTGATTTTCTTTTACAACCTTTTCATTTACTAATATTTTTAGGAGTTCACACTGTTAGTGCTTTACATATTAGGAGTTCACACTGTTAGTGCTTTACATTTTAGGAGTTCGCACTATGAGTTCACACTCTTAATGCTTTACATTTTAGGAGTACACACTGTTAGTGCTTTACTTTTTGTTGTGATTGTATGTTCTGTTTATTTTGCCATCGTTATCGTTATCGTTATGTTGCCTCTCCGTGTAATATCCTTATAATGTATTTTGGGTTTATGATTATTTTGTTGTTGCTTCGGTATTCATTAGGAAATTTAGTATTACAACAACATGATATACAGAGGACATTACAACATATAAACCATCACAGGACGCTCATCGGCTTGATTGTAAGAAAATCGGGAGATGTTGGCAGTATGTATACTATTGGCCAGAATTGCAATTTTTGAAAACAAGGATGTTATATTTTGATAATACATTTTAATAAGAAATTTGAACATGAAGAAGTACACCATACATGTAACTGATGAAATATAGAGTAATTATCAATACCGGACTGTCCATCACAAATACTACCGACCGGCAATCAAAAAATTCATATAATCTTTAACTATTAGACAAACAATAAAATATATATTAGCTTTAAACATGTTTTACTTATCGGACCAATCGTTAAAAAGTAAAATAACTTTAATACGAAAAAGAGAGGAAATGGGGTAAATGTCAAGGCGACAAAATCCCAAAACAAAGCATCTAGGGGTCACCAACACGGTGAGGAATCTCACAGCATATAGAAAGCCATAAACATATTTGAACCATTCTTTTGAAATGTCTATACCAAGTCAGGACAATTGTGGTTTTTCCGGTGGTTTTGTACCTAATGGATTTCGACTGATGACAATTCTGTTCGGTAATTTTGTTATTGTCCTTATTTCTGGACCCAGTAAAAGTATACATCATTTAACCATAAGAATTGAAACCTAATTAAACAAACAATGATTCTAAAAACTGCCCTTTTCTGAATTTAAGTATCATCATTTACTCGGATAAAATAAAAACTGCAATTTATGATAAAAGGGACGTCTTTGATTTCACTCTCACTAATTTTCCTTTTCTTAACGGCGTTCCTCTACCTCTATATACCCCCAACTGTTACGATTTCTTCTATTCAATTCAATTCAAGTTTTATTTTAAGTCGATTTTTCACAAACATACAACACAAGCTCTAGTGAGCTTTTATATCGACTTTTATATTCTCTGTACTGTCGTTTTAGAGAATAAAGGAACTGAGAATCTGAAATTTGGCATGCGTTTGTTCTACTCTTTAATGACCTTACTATCACATCCAAACTTTTACAACAAGGTTAAAGATTTATTTATACTATAACTAATCCGAGATTCTGATTATCGCAAAATATTCAACGAATGATCGAATAACGCAGTAATTCACGAATGCGCGCAGCGCACGAGTGAATTACAGCGTTTTTCGATCATGAGTTGAATATTTTCGATAATCAGAATCTAGGATTATTTATTGTTTTTATTATATAGATCTTCTTCTCTTAAATTTAGTGGTTTATTTTAAGATTCATTGCACGAACTACGTTTTTGATGTTAATCCGCTGAGACGTTTACTTAACAACGACGTTGACAACGTCTATTGTGACGTCACTTCCTAGAGTGAAATTATGGAAAATAATTTCACAGTTAATTATCACTTTTATTTCACTGAGAAATTTCAATCTTTCACTGCAATCTATATAATAAAAATTATTAAAACTTTAAAGAAGTTTTACAAAAGATAAGAACACTTGATATCTAAATATGGCGTGACTCGAAAACAGTTTATTACAAAGAGCATTTCTCAACCTCGATTTTATGGATACCGGTATGTTGTTCAATAATGCGAGAAACTGATAAAAAAAAACAGAAAAACTTGGACGACGTATTGTGACAGTGTTTTGCCAGCAGACTACAAGCAGACAAGATTCTTGTAGCTTGCCGGCAGTGTAACGGCGAGCACTCTTTGGTCCATCTTTCTAAATTACGCTTTGTCTTTTTCTTTTCTTTTTCACGATAGTGGCCCTAGAGTTAGTAGTCTTCCTGTATTGGGTTTTATTCGTATTCGTTACACTATAGGGAAACGAGATAAAAAGGGTTATGGGTAACCAGAAAAAGATTTAAGGTAGATCGGTAGTCTTCCGCCATTTTTAATTTGTTATTTATGTTGTTATGGTATTATCTGTCTTTATAAATATGCAAATATTTTTATTTGTAATTAATTAATCAATATTGTATCCATACTATAAAATGCAAAGGACCTACATTGACTTGATTTCACATGTCGTTATCTAATTATACGAGGTATGGTAACTTGATAATCAAATAAATTGGAAGAGGATTTTTGAAAAAGGGAGATAATCTGATCAAAATATTTTACATAGATATCACTATGAAAATTCACATTTTACAAATTATATGGAAAACAAAGTCGGTGACCCCCATTTTTCTTTATATTTTTTTAAAGTATGTTTAAAGGTCTAACACATGGGTAAAGTAGAAAGAAATCTATGGAATAGTTTTAAAGAAATCAACGATATACCTGTTTTCCCTATATATTCATTAGAAATATTTGATTATTTTGATATCAGTTATTTTAAAAGCAAGCACGGTGACCCCCCTTTTTTATTTTTTTATTTAAATGCTTATATAATAAGGAAACTTTCCTGTAAAAATAAAAAAAATCTATGGAAAAAAATTTGGAGTACCCATCTACCTTAACCCTACCTCTAGCTTTTGCTTGTGCCAGTACCAAGTCTGGCTAATCAAGTTCCTAACGTTATTTACATTTGTATCTTGTGTTTCCTTTGTGTTTTTCTAGTGCTATTCGCTAGTGGATTGTGACATGTGATTGTAGTATAAGCCATTGTAGGTTTTTACGGTTATCTTTTGTTTGTAATACAATACCTTTATTTTTATTATACTATGGTGAACGGGACAGGTAAGGAGGAGGTTTGGGTACCCATAAACCGGTTTATCCCTACAGCTGGCTTTTGCTAGTGCCGGTACCAAGTCCAGCTGTCCGAGTTCCTATCATTGTCTACGTTTGTCTTTTGTCTTATCTGTGTTTTTCTTGTGTTGTTCCCTAGCAGATTATGGAATGTAATTATAATTTTCAGCCATGGTAGATGTTTCCTGTTGTCCCTTTATTTCCTTTAACGATGTTTTGAGCTACTAAAATGGAAGTCAAAGTATATAAATTTTGTTCAGAACTACTAGAACGACAATCACAAGGTATAAAATAAACAATAAAAAAATGAAGGGATATTGAGTAATGCATATGAGACAAAATGGTAAAGCCAAGCAATGGAACGGCGCTGTAAAGGAGATACAATGGCCAAGTGTGAATTCATGAAAAAGTATCCACGAGCAGGCGAGTGGATTGTTTGTCATGAAATCACACTTGGCCATTGTTTCTTTTACTTAAACCATTGTTGAGACATTCATGTAATCAAAAGATTAAAAGGATTATTGCCTATCTAATTACTGCATTGTTATGTTTGTAATATATATGTCTTCATGATGGAAAGTTCACTCAGTATCACAGAAGAATTATATGGATGAAGTTGTTCTTAAAGTTTGATTTTAACGATATCTAATATTCCGATAAACTTCAATTGTGATTTATGTATTTTTCAAAGTGAGTCGAAAGGGCATTAAATTCAGTAAAAAATTGTCGGTAATAGTGTTGAACCTCTAAACCGTATCAAAGAAGAACGAAGAAGAGAGAAAAGTTTCGTCTGTATAATGAAATACTTTCTGCCAAATCATATTTTAATATTTAAACCCCCAGGGTAATACATACTCGAGGAAATGTCACGGAAGGGAGAGGGTAATTTTCAATCAAGTCACTTTTCCTATTGGAAATAGTTCAAAAAATTTTAAAAAAAAGAAAAAAAATACAATGTGTACTGTACTTTTATATACTGCAGATTACAAAAACACCTTTTACCCCCCC
>MJUU01047031.1:37909-81204 GCA_002080025.1 Modiolus philippinarum | reverse complement strand
CAAATACTTACTCATCCAAAGGAATTGTAAGATAATGTTACTTCAATCATTAATTTTATTTTCTCTAATTTCTGTCCTGTTTTCACGTTTCCTGAGCGGTTGGAGAAATATGTTTCTCCTCTCTAGAGAGAATGTTGTTCTCGGCAAGTGATTGGATGAAATTCAATTATGACGTCAAATATGTTTGCCGTTTTCCGACTTTACCATTGTGACGTCATGAAAAAAGGCGACCATGCCTGATGACGTCACTTCCAAAGAAGACATTTATTTCGGATCATCAGAAAAGGGGGGTCATGTTTTTGTCAAAAATCTCCTTGAAATCATTAGAGAAATAAAATCCACAACCGTATCTCGTGAGAAACGACATTTCTACACTCTCGATAGTTAAATTTTCAAATATTTTAAACGCTCGGCAAGCCTCGCCTTTAAGATATTTGAAAATTTAACTATCTCTAGTGTAGAAATGTCGTTTCTCACTCGATGCGATTGTGGATTCTATATTTTATCTATGTTAACAATCGTTGTGAAAATTATATTGGTTGCATATTCTTTTGATCTCGTATAATCTTAAGTTTAGTATTCTTTAAAGCATACTTCGGTATACAGTCAAGATAACAGTAAACATATACGATGACCGAAAACTACAATCGCATGCCACAATCCACAAGGAAACCGCACCAGATAAAAATCCATAACAGAAAAGAGACAACCGTAAATAACGATAGGGACTCGGGATAGCCGTACTTGGTACCGGAACTAGCAAAATCTAGCGGTAGGGTTTCACCAGTTTATGGGTACCCAAACCTCCTCTTTCTCTTTATCCCGTTTCCTTATAGTATAATAAACATATGAATAAAACCCAATACAGGTAGACTACTACCTCTATGACCACCATCTTAAAAAATAAAAGTCTTTGGGCTCAATAGTCTCATAGCTGATTAACTAAACAATTAAATGATATCGAACAAGTGCAAAAGTCAAAAATTAACAATGAAGGGATATAGAGTAAATGAAAATGAGACAAAGTCTCTACAAATACATGGTAAAACTAAGCAAAGGAACAACGCATTTACTGTTGTTCTTCATCTTGAAGTCACCATGAGGCCTTCAATAGTCATACCTCAAAGTAAGTTCAAGACGGCCTCTAGCACCGGTTTGAGGGGAACTTTTTCCTAGATGTCGAACAACACATATCCTTTCTGGTCATGGATACAGGGTTGTCAACAAACATGTATGAAACTGGCAAAGTACTCTGACAATCACTGTCATCTCTTGCTCGACAAAAGCACTATTGCTTCAAGCTAATGGGCGATTACAACATATAAACAAACACAGGGTACAAATCAAGTCCATTGTAAGAAAACTTGGCATTACAAAAAGTGAAATGTTGGCAATATAAAAAGGTTGTCAGAATAACATTTGAAAATTCAAAAAAATAATAAATGCCAAAATTTGAAAGTATGATACCACATGTATATCCATATGAGAAATTCTCTCACGAGCAAGTACACCATAACTGAAATAAATAGAGAACATACATCTCTCGCACGATGAATGTTTTTACGGACTCTACACTGCAGGAGAAACCAACTCAAGGCTAAAATAAACAATGGAATGATATGGAATAAATGCACATGAGACGAAGTCGATGTCTAATTTTAGTCCCCGAGGGTACCCACCAACCCAGTATTCAGTACCTCGGTGCTGACCAGAAAACCGATTTTATTGAAACTTGTGTCTAAATTTTGCGGGATTGTGTTTGAAACTAAGGAGTATCTACCTCATGAATAGATCTGTCCTCGGCTGAATTTTGGCTGAATTTTGGCTTTTCCATTTAGATCCGTTTGGTAATTTATTCTATATTAGCCTTTACACGCTTTTGGTGAACGGACATCCAAATGTTTTGGTTTTTAATTCACTGACGAGATGCGCATATGCAGAAAATAAATTACAGTAAATTCGGTATTTTGTTATTTAACTTAATCGAACTTAACTTTTTCACGAACACGATCCTCTTTGAGCGACACCTATAAAGAGGAAGACATTTATCATGTTTATACACCTTGTCTCATTCCTCACGGTAATCGTTTGATTATGTCCACGTTTATTTTTCTTTATAGTATCTCTTAGTCTCAATCAATTTTGAAATTTCCGGGTACATAAAGTTGCATTTTCGTATGAAAATAAGTCTCAGACGAAAATGTAAACATGGCAAATGTCTTATACCCCTCAGATGTTATGTCTTGGCGGGAAATGTTTTTGAATTTCATTTCATCGTAAATTCTCATTATTGTGTCACGTGACGTGATTTTCAGACCTCATTGTAAATAAAACGACTCAAAAA
This sequence comes from Modiolus philippinarum, assembly GCA_002080025.1. Taxonomy (NCBI): domain Eukaryota; kingdom Metazoa; phylum Mollusca; class Bivalvia; order Mytilida; family Modiolidae; genus Modiolus; species Modiolus philippinarum. Next base: position 78,860 of record MJUU01047031.1, on the reverse strand, counting down.
TGTCTAGAATATCGGTATGCTTCGAATCCTTAAACTTAAAGTTCTATAGTTTAATTGCATTATTGTTTATTTGTTTTTTCTTATCGTGTTCTCTTTTTTTGTTGCCTTTGATGTTTGGATTGTCAATTTAAGAGTTTTCACCTTTCTTATCCTTTTGTTTCTGGATTTGTCTGCCGATTCATTATCAAACCAGTCACGAAGGTTTAAAAGTAAAAGACGTACATGGGAGTGTATTCGGATTTTTAGATGGGAGTATGTTCGGATTTTTAGATGGTTTCGGCTGTAAATACTGCCACGTTATTATTATATTTTGACCTTTTGGTATACATTGATGAACACGGACTTCTGAAATCTAGGCTGTATGACATACGAAATGATTTTATCTTTCCAGTTGTGACTTTTCCCTTTCGTAGCAGCAATATACCTACCTCTCCAGCGTATGGGGTGCAGTTAATTTGTTACTGTAAAGCTTATAGTTCATACAGTGACTTTGTGAAAAAACAAGTGGTCTTTTTTGAAATCTAATCGGTGAAAATGTTTGTCTTAAACTAAACAAACTTTTAAAGTATTGTTGCTAGGTAGAATTCCAAAAAAAATAAGTGGTCTTTGGTCTTTTCAGGAAATTTTCAAAGATTATTATCAGATATTTTTGAAATCCAATTGATAAAAATGTTTGACATTAACTAAAAGAGTTATTTAAGATTTGGTTGCTAGGTAGAATTCCAAAAATAAGCGGTCTTTGAAACTTTCAGGAATTTTTCCAAAATTGGAATCAAATGTTTTTGAAATCCGATTGATGAAAATGTTTGTCCTAAACTAAACAAACAACTGATATATGGTTGCTTCGTAGAATTCCAAATAATAAGTGGTCATTGAGATTTTCAGGAGATTTCCCAAGATTGGAATTAAATATTTTTTAAAATTCAATTGATGTAAATATTTGTCCTCAACTAAACAAATCATTAGTGTATTGTTGCTAGGTAGATGTAAGATTTTAAGGAAATTTACCAAAATTGGAGTCAAATATTTTTGAAATCCAGTTGATGAAAATGTTTGTGCTGAACGAAACAAATTATTTTAGCATGAATGCTAGGTAAAATTCCAAAATATAAGTTGTCTTTGAGTCTTTCAGGAAATTTAACAAATTGGCTAAATTTTCAGAATTTCGTTTTTTTACCAAACACTTGTAAGAATATAAGATTATATGCCAAAATTTCACAAATATGCGTCTTCGACATTTTCAGGAAAGTTTGAACCGGAATCAAAATTGCACATCTACATACTGTATGCAATTATTGTGCAACAAAATTAAAACACAAAATCCAAAAATGTAGGAAGAGTTCCCCTCTTGTTTGCATCAAGATAAATGCAAAAAATCCGAAAGCTCATTGTGCAACTACATTCTATATGCAACAATTCTGTAACAAATTCAAATTCCCGAAATCTAAAACTGTAGGAGTAGTTTGAAGCCTCTTGTTTGCATCATCACCGATAGCCAAAATCAGAAAGCTTAATACGCATTTGCAGTATATGTGCAACAATTCTATACCAGATTAAAACCTTAATTCCAGAAATGTGGGCGCAGTTCATGTCACATCGTGTCGGACAGACGGACGGACGGACAGACAAAGGCGAAAACAATATCCCCGAATTTTTTCCAGATGAGAAAAGTTTCGGCAAATATGACCAATACGCAATTTTACTCTAAAAATAAAAGATTTTTTTCCATGGGCCACGGATGCCCCAACAAAAAAGAGTAATCAGCAAACAGGCAGAAGTTGAGTGATGGACTTGAAACTCGTCATACCAAATCGTCAGACCAAATATCAATTATCATCATATTAACACGCGCAAAAGCTGAGAAAAACGTATGAAAGGACAAGGGTAAAACTTAATTCTCACGTCGCCGTATGGCATTGGCTAATTCATAGTTTTCCGGTTCTAAGGCGGCGTTTGCCCTGCACCATTGCTGGAGCCAATGGGGATATCTACATTTTGTGCAGATTATAGATAAAAAAATACAAAAAGGCAACTGGAATCGTATTTTTCCTGGATTCACATTAGAAGCCTATTTTTCGAGGGGTGAATCCACCGGTGCCTCACAATTTCTCTTAATCCACCCCTTAGGATTGTTATATAGTAATAAACTGCTGTTTAAAAATATACTTACATTCACAAGAAAAAAAATGAAGTAGACAACACAAAGTTAAATATCCTAGCATTCTGAGGACACGAAAGTGTACTGCCCGGTCAATAGACACTATATGTTAAGCATTTCGTATATGTGTAATAGTGAGGTGTGTATGTGATAATCAGTGTAAAACCATCAAGTACAATTTTTGTACAGAAAAGGTTTCAGGCTTTTCGATCAAATTTTTATCTAGTAGATTAAAATATATACTTTGACTTAGACAAAACAAAATATATATTATGATTATGCACAGTTGAAAAACTTAAAATCTGTTAAGCATTCCAGAATAATTTTCAGACAGTTCTAGTCCCATAAAAATGAAACCTTCAACTAATTTATCAAAGTTACTGAATACATGTATTTATATTTTCAAACAGTTATTTCAAACCACAATTATGGGAAATTATAAAGTAAAGATAACAGTAAACACTTACAATGGCCGAAAACACTAACAATGGCCGAAAACACTTACAATGGCCGAAAATTACAATCACATGCCACAATTCGTAAGGGAATTGCAATAGAAAAAAACACACATAACAGACCAGAGATAAACTTGAATAACGATAGGTACTCGGGATAGCTGGACTTGGTATCGGCACTAGCAAAAGTTAGCAGTAGAGTTAAATCGGTTTATAGGTACTCAACCCCTTTCCTCTATCCGGTCTTCTCCTAGAGGATAATAAACATACGAAAAAAGGCCAATACAGGTAGATTGCTAACTTTATGACCACTATTTTGAAAAAGAAAATAGGAATATGAAAAAAAAACGTAATTTAGAAAGATGGGCCAAAACGTGCTCGTCGCTAAACTGTGGTCTACCTCAAGGGACCTTGCCTGCCCGTAAAACAATACGGAAGAAAGCTCAAACTCAAAACTTCCTGAAGTTTTGGTTAAGAATCTTTATGTTCTTCAGTATACATCGGCAGTATCAGTGAGAGGCCAGTAAATACGTAAAATCTACAGGTCACTGGATTCCAAAGCCAATATCTCGTCGATATCCACTATTACGTAAAGAATGCAAGTTACGTCCCAGTATTTCTGGATTTTTATTATCAGTTTCATGCATTTTAACAACATTTACATAACATGGAGGATAAGAAATGCCTTTGTAATAAGCTATTCGCGAGTCATGTTTAGATATCAAATGTTCATATCTTCTGTAAAACTTCTTAAAAGCATTTAATCATTTATGAAATCTGTAACCTTATTTTTAAAGTTTATTTCGTTGAATTACTTACTCATTTGTTGGAATTGATTTGCCGCGATTTTTGATTTTTGAGTTTGGAGTCCCCCCTTTCATCAATTTTGCTTCCGTATTTGTTTGTCGATGTATTGGTATTTAGCACAGATTTTAGGATAAAACCTTTTTCTGGAGCTTTCCGCTTTCTGGAAACATTCAATTTTAAAAAGAAAAACTATGAAATGAATATGTAACTATTGATAATGTAGAAAACCTTTCGGGCGGCATGATAAAAATTGAACATTCATTTTTTTATACACAATTTAGTATAAACTTGCTGACATAAAGTCCATTAAAAGTGGTTTCCTTCAAGCATAGAATAAAAAGACAATTTCATGCCCTTAACAATTTCTCCACTTTTCGATTGGGCATAACTCCTCGCCCCTAATGTCCGTTACACCTTAATGTCTAATTGCATATAAAATATTTGCACCGGTTTAAGAGGATGGTAAAGGGTTATTTTCGTGCAACGTTTTTGCCGTTTTATAAATTCGTGTTTTCGTGTTTTGTGTTTTTATTCCTCGTGTTTTCGTGTTGGCATTACTTCACGTGCCTCGTTTTTGTCCATATTTTGGATATTTTATATTTCGTGCGTGTTCATTTTCCTGTAAAAAATCGGGACTTGTTACAATAAGAATTGTAACGGTACCGGAAAGTATCACAGAGCAAAATTTCACAGATTTTCATTGATTTTAACAGCTTTCAGTAGAAAAATCATTAGATAAGATGCATGAATTATCATAAATGATAATGGTTTCTCAAGTTTTCGGCGAACTACAAGCAGCAATTTTCCGTGTTTCGTGATTGGCTATTTTTATCACTCGTGTTTCGTTTTCGGCAATTTTTAAGCGCGTTCTTTCGTGTTGGGGACCCCCTTTACCACCCCCGTTTAAGCGGAGTCGAACAACGCTACCTCCACGTTTCTTTTCACTCATGGACGTGGTGGTATGTAAACATACATAAAACTAATTGGCAAAGTGTTATTACATTCACTGTCATCCATTGCTAGACAAAAATACTAATAGGAAATAATCGCAATATATATAAAATACCAAAAGGCATTCATAGAAATCTTGGCATAATAAAATATGGGAACTATAAATAGGTGGTCAGAATAAAGCTTAACATTTGGAAATTACGTCTGTAGTCGAAGACCAACTGAGTTACAGTTTTAGGATGTGATATTATCGAGAACATCTTTCCACTGAGGAATTTGACCATTACAATTTGAGTACCACGCAACACTGCATTTGAATTTCACTGTTGCAGATAAGGCCCCATTTCGATAAATTTACATCTCGTCAGTGCAACTCGAATCTAAAAATTGGAAAACCGCTGCCGAAATACTACTCCCACGGAAAAGTGTACAAGACTGGAGATTGACTGGTAAATTTCCGGCTCCTACCCATTTGGCACCGCAATTGGTGGATCTCGCTTGAGTAGCCGGTAGGAAAAAAATCCAAAGTTCCTTAGTAAATGTCTACTCTACTCTATGAAATGAAATAAATAACTAGTAAGAATACACAAACCAAAACAGAAACTGAGAAGTCTTTGTGTGTCATCCAAAAGAAGGGCAGGATGAGTTGACGTTTTATGTCAATCGTTAATTCCCAAAACTAAGCTAAGAGGCGGAATAAGCTCCAAGGACCTTTTTGATGAAGAAAATTCTAGTCGTGTAAAAAATTCATATATAACGTCTAAAAACAACGACAAACTTGGAAATCTTATTTATTCCTCAGGATGAGCATATAAAAATATGCTTATATTTATATAACTCATATATAATATAAATATATATATATATATAACGTTAAAATGTGTACAGTATCCATATGAGAAATTCTCTCAAGAACAAGTACACCATAATTGTAATGTATATAGAGCATACATCTCTGTCACGGGGAATCTTATTACGGACTCCACATGATAGGAGAGACAAACTCCAGTCTTTAATAAATAATTAAAAGATATGGAGCAAATGCACACGAGTCTCTACAAATAAAGTTTAGATCATAGTAATTGACCAAAGCTTTATAATTGTTCTTAATCTTGAAGTCACCATAAATTATAGGTTAAATTCTCGTTTGTGCTCCTTTGCTTTTCATTTTTTATCCACTACAAGCATTGCAAGCAAGTTGTTGAGTATTACAGAGAGCTTAAAAAATAACATAAGCATTGCAAAAAACTTCTTGTAAATGTAAACAATAAATATTAAGCCCTCCCTTATATCACTTCTATATTCTTTTCCTTGTTTTTTTTCAACTGATAAACTTTTGATAAAATCCTATTATAATTTTTTTTTTACAATGATTTGAATTTTTTTCCTGTATTCCGGTGTATAAAGCAGAGAAAACAAAACCACGTCCGTTCTGAAAAATTCTTTCATTAAGTCCGAATTTATGTATGGACTTTCATTGAGACAAGTGTTTTGAAAAGTTAAATTCTGATTAATAGTATAAAACTGGCAAAAGCTATTGCTATAAAACCCAAAAGCAGCAACAAAGGGAATATAACATCACGTTATACTTTTATGCCTCTACAACAGATTTAAGAACAATGAACATAAAATTAGGTTAAGGAAATAACCAGTTTAAAGTAACAAGATAGATTATGTCTAGATAATTTGATGGAGTGTATGTCACACTATTGTTTTTATGTCCAATCGTACACCACAGGAAACTAACAAGGCATGAAAATTTTAATTTTAGATGTAAAATAGTGGTGTGTGGTAAACTTGTACTTAATGTTACTTTTTTGCAATTTTAAATCAAAATCAGAATCTAATGCAACATTTATATAACGGAGGTTTTGATTGGTCAAAACTGACCGTCAATTCCACCATCTACACACCTGGGACACAGTAGGTTCCCTGTTTAGTTCGGTTCCTAATGTGGTTACAAAAACTAAAGTCAAAAATAAAAAATTGCATTAGAATCGCAATAACAGTATATTTTTTAAATACCCGAGGTCGTCAATCTTGATTTGACGATCAAATATTCGGTTACAAGCTGCGCTACGCGTCACCTGTTAACTGGATAATAATCGTCAAATTTACGATTGACGCCCTTGGGTATTCAAATAATGTAATATTATTGCTTATATAATGCTAGACAACAAGCAATAAAGACTAAAATCGTTGCAAGTTTTCAAATAAAAATCGGTTTTCAGTCCATCACCGTAAAACTGACTACAGAGGTGGTGAATACCATTGGATACATTTCACAGCACCGGCATCAACCTATCAAGTTACCCGGGAGAAGGTCATTTCGACAACTTGTAAAAAGAAAGGCATTTCATATCATGGTTGGTATTTACTTGAAGTGACAATGAATGCCGATAACTGAAATTAACTGAAATGTACATTTTTTTAATAGACTATATGTCTCCATGTGAAATTACAACTGTAAACTCATCTAAACTGATATAAGAACTTGTTTGATACTTTACATTTTTAAAGTGACAAAATTCATATATATACCAATAAGATATTCAAATCAAACAAAAGAAACGGAGCTTCTGTAGAAAAAAAACCCAAAAGCTCTACTTTGATTGTTAACCATAGTAGAATACTTCAGTATATACGCCAAAAATGAGTTCGTCTGTTTGTAAAATTTGCCCGCAAACAAGAAAAAAAGGTCCATATGTAGTTTCTGTGTATGCGCATTTCGACAATTTATATCGCTTTAGATCAAATCAAAACATTTGGAAATTCATATACCCGAATATGTGCAAAAACTGATAGAGAACAAAGGAAAGGATCTAAAGAGTAAAGCCAAAATCAGCTTAGGACTGAACTATATATTTCTTCCGCCATGAAATATTTTTCGAAATCATAAATAAATGTACTTAAATGGAATAAACCTGGATATCATTTAATAATACAAATAATATGATAAGTGGAAAATTTTTATATTTTCCCTTAAAACTCATTTGCTTGAGTATGTTCCTCGCTGATGGCTATATTGGAAGTGATATGGAAATTCTAATCACAAGAAAAAACATCTCGGATTAGACGCGAACCTGCCGAATATGTATAGAAGTACGCTGAACATTTATGCAATTCAATCTTTACTTCTTTCTCAAACAGTTTTTGAAATTTATGTCGGAAAATATCAAAATGCAACGAGAAAAGGTCAATATCTCCTATATGGGTCGATTCTTCCATTCCAAAATTCTTAAGTTGGAGTCCATAAAAAAAAATTTCCCGTGAGAGAGATGTATGCTCTATATACATTTCAGTTTTGGTGTACTTGTTTTTGAGAGAATGTATCATATGGATACACTATCATTTTTTCATAATTTTGGCATTTTATTTTTTTGTGATGTTGAGAATGCTTTTCCGACCACCTGTTCACCTTCCCACATCTGGTTATTTTATAATGCCAACTTTTCTGGCATTCGCTTCGAAGAGTGTCCTGTGGTTGTTACATATTGTGATTGTCTTCTATTGGTCTTTTTGTCGGGCAACGTTTGACAGCAGTTGTAAGAATACTTTTCCCCTTCATTTTATTTTATATCTTTGTTGACGATCCCGCATTCATGAGTGCGATAGCATTGTTCGATATCTAGTAATGAGTTCTGTTCAAAACGGTGCTAGTGGCCATCTTGATTTTCCTATGAGGTATGAGCAAAGCTGTTTGTTGGAGGCTTCACTGTGACTTCAAGATGAAGAAGAACAATAAAAGCGTTGTTGGATTATTTGGTTTTACTTTGTCTCATGTGCATTTACTTCATATCCCTTCATTGTATATTTAGGTAAAAATACAAAGATACCAGATCTAATTTCTGCATACGCCCATTTCGACGACTTATGTCTCTTCAGTGCAGATCAAATCAAAACATTTAGAAATCTATGAACCGAAATATGCGTAAAAGCTGATAGAGAACAATTTACCAATAGGATCTAAATATAAAAGCCAAAAAGGAAGGAATACATTATAGGAACCAGTTTGTTTACTTGTGTACCCAAGGAATTGAATGATGTGTAAGTTAGATTGGTTTTGCTACATTATGAGATGTCAGTAGGCTTATTCCTTTTTCATTTCAAGTAATTTATTCTTTATAGAATAGGAATAAATTAATAAATAAATAATATTAAAATAAATGTTCACTCTAGTTTTTGTTTATTTTCTTTTTGAAAAGTAATGATTTCCCCAATGGTCTTTTTGACAAAATAAAAAAATAGCATCCAGTACATATACACTTGCTTCAACAATTAGAAAAGGAAGGCGATCATGAACGAATATGTTTGCTCTGTATTTTTAAAAAAGTTGTATGAAAGTTCTCAAAGTGAGCATACGACATGACCTCTGGTCATTCTTAGAAAGTACGGATATTACATGATATGTTGCTATCGTCGGCAAAGGGAAATAATTCCTTCTTTGTTCACTTTAGCTTGTCTCCTGTAGTTTTCAATATTATAGACGATAAGTAACATTTACGGAAAAGGGGCAATAACTCCAAGACAGATTATCAGATTTTATACAGTTACTGTCTTTTGTTGAGGTAAATGTGCAGTGTTATTGACTTTTGGGGAAACAGATATTCATCGAGCCGCATGGAAGAAGGGAGTGAATTGACATTTTAATGTAACAAGCGAAGGTTCTTTAAAGACTTTATTTAAAGAATAATTTTTTTTATCCTAAATAATCGATGATTTCTGTCTTTTAAATGAATGCTTGTGTTCTTCCTTTTCACTCCTTGCATCTGTGTAATGTGCGGCGATTCTGCGCTATGTGTTGTCGACATCCGTCGGGAGATTTTTTCCCAAAATATTGTGTGAACGGCTTTACCAGTGTAACGCTGACTTGTTTCGTATTTTAAGTGTCTTCCTCTTTGCATATTTGCACCATTTTCGCTGACCTTCTTTTCTTTAGATGAAGCAATTCTGGTTTTAGTGATGCCGATGACGTTGTCACGCGACAATGTTACATAGCAATGTGATTGGACGATATAAATACGGGATTTCCCTTTTTCTAAAAATATGTCGCACGTGACGTTTCCCGCGGTGAATATCCTTTTCATGGAGTGACTATCCTTTTTTATTCATTTTAATGTCAATGCAACTTTACCATTTGTATTTAAATATTATAGAATAATCTTCATTATTGCATTGTTAATCCTTTTCCATTACAGGTTCAGATTTGTCGAGACAGATCGAAACTTATTCAGTAAAAATTCAGACTAGTCGAGATGTGTCAAGATTTATTCAGTAAATTTCAGACTCTTTTAGACTCTAAGTTACTTTTAGAAAAATGAGACTGTTTGAGTACTTCTCAGTACAATTCAGCAAAAAATTTTCCCGTTTAAGATTTTTTGTTTTGTAGTGTAATAGTTTAAAACCAGTTGTTTCTGACCAGATGCATCAGTGCTTCCGTACTTAAAACAGAGAACACAGGTATCCTTTTTGTTATGCAGAAAAGATAAACATATTTTGTAAAGAACCACACAAGTCAAACAAGAAATACACTGAAAATTACGTATTTCTAAGATTTTGGTCGACTTTTGGACCTTGTTTTTCAACAGACAATAGGGAATGTAAGGAGGACAAATTGTGCGCCACTTATAGGTTTTGAACTTTATTCATATGAAGCATTTAACAAAGGATAATGAAAAAAAAATAGTCCTTTAATCTTAGCCTCCGCTATAAAAACAATGTACTGTTTTTAATAGTCCATGATTTTAAAAAAATATATCTTTATATCCTGTGAACTTGAAATTAAAGATACAACTGATATGCCCAATTCTATTTCATACCTTGACCTTTTGTTAAACATTGATGAACATGGACGTAATGACACACGTGAGGATTTTAAGTTCTCGGTTGTGAACTTCCCTTATCGCGAAGCAATATACATACCTCCCTGTGTATGGAGTGTATATTTCAGTTATTTCTTTACTGTAGAGCTTGTACACGTAGTTTATACAGTTACTTTCGGAAATAATACCGAACTAACTGTAAATTTAATTTCTGCATAGGGTCATTCGACAACCAATTTCCCTTTAGTGCAGATACAATCTAAACATTTTGAAGACCATAGAATCAAAAATGTTATAAAAACTGATAGAGAACAAATAAAAATATGATCTAAATGGAAAGGCCAAAATCAGCAAAAGACGGAGCCTTGCACGAGGGAGATACTCCTTAGTTTTCAACAAAGTTGACAAAAATCTAGCTACATTGTGTATTGCAAGTTTTGAAATAAAATCGGCTTTCGGGTCAGCACCGAAGTACTGACTTATGGGCTGGAGAAAACCCTCAGGGACTAACAGTCCATCAACAGAATCATCGACCCAGTGGTAACAAATAACTAAATATCAAATTAACTTACTGTATATTTAATTTCTGCATAATTTCGACAACTAATGTCCCTTCAGTGGTGATGAAATATAACCATTTTGAAGACCACAAATCAAAAATGTTAAAAGACTAATAGAGAACAAATAACAAATAAGATCTAAATGGAAAGCTAAATTCAGCTAAGGACAGAGATTTGCATGAGAGAGATACTTCTTAGTCTTCAACAAAATGAAATACTATCTCTGAGACTGCCAGGTCCGAGATGATATGTTCAGAATTTGTTACCATTCTGAAATTCTATGGCCGTCACTACGACATCATAGATAGATATTTAGTGCCGGTTTTAGGAATAATTAATGACATTGTCATCTAGATTTAAGGTTTTTACTTTACCAAGATTGACTCACTGACAATGTGACTTGTTTCGCATACAAAGCAGGATATGGTTACCCTTCCGGGGCACCTGATGTCGGTCTAATGTCTTTTGAGATTATAACTGTGAGTGCTTTATTTTCTTGTATAAGATATGTAGATATACATTCGGCAAACGAATACCGAAGCAAGATATGTGATGCTTCTGTTTTTGATGGTGCCTGAAGCTTTTTCGTGCAGTCTGTGGCGGGGCCGAATGCTGACAGTAGATTGTACAATCTCTGTGCTCTCTATAGGTGAATGCGTTGATAGTACTGTTGTAGATTTTTTTGTATTGCCCAGGTACAAAATGAGCTATAACGTCCCTTTCATTATCGGAAGTCACTATGAAATGATTGAGTCAAGTTAAGCCTGTCGGTGTTTTCATGTGTATGTTTTAAGCGATTTGATTACGCGGACTGTACTTACTATGATGTATAAGCAAAGGTCATTGTTGAAGGCGTAATGGTGACTTTAAGGTGAAGAACAACAATTAAAAAGGTTGTTCCATTGATTGTTTTTTTCACGTATTTTTTATTTTGTCTCATATCCATTTACTCCATATTCTTTCATTGTTAATTGAGAAAAAATCAGGAAACCCCTGAAAGACACCAAGTTTCTTTGCATTTTGATATAAGATATGTTTTACTTTTTTTTAATTGTGCACTTACAGGGATGGTGTTGGGAGTTGTTAAGGCTTACGATAGCGATTTGATTACGCGGTCTGTACTTACTATGAAGTATGAGCAAAGGTCATTGTTGAAGGCGTAATGGTGACTTTGAGGTGAAGAACAACAATTAAAAAGGTTGTTCCATTGATTGTTTTTTTTTCACGTATTTTTTATTTTGTCTCATATGCATTTACTCCATATTCTTTCATTGTTAATTGAGAAAAAATCAGGAAACCCCCGAAAGACACCAAGTTTCTTTGCATTTTGATATAAGATATGTTTTACTTTTTTTTTAATTGTGCACTTACAGGGATGGTGTTGGAGTTGTTAAGGCTTACGATAGCGAGGCTGGCACCATTGTGGGCTCGAATTCCATATATTTCAAGGTTTCAACAGACCCTACCTTAGCTCGGTGTCTCCTCATTTTTTCCAACTTGGAAATTCAATATTTTCTTCGGTGCAATCCTTGCGACCATGCGAGTTCATAATTGTTAAACGTTTTTCTAGCCGTCGGTAAAACTCGTATAAAGCTTATGATTATTGTTCACCTTTTACAGTTCAATGGATAACAGGAAACACCTATAATGGCTAAAAATACAGTTACATACCACAATATACCAAGGAACCACAAAAGAAAAAAAAGTAAATAAAAAACAAACGTAAACAACGATAGGAAATCGAGACTGCCCGCGGACTTTTTACCTGCGCTAGTAAAAGCCAGCGGTTTGTCATTTTTACTTATACCACTTTTATTTGATATTGAATATTAGATTTTCAGTTAAGATTTCAACTTTAACTTATTTGCAAGATAGATAGATTCAGACGATTTCAGAAATACAGTAAAAAATTCATTACATAGCACATCACTAACTAAAGTAACTATATCCATTTGAAGGGTAAATGTTTATAACTTTAAATATGCTTTCATGTTAGCTCTGTCCTCAGCATAATTTTGGCTTATCTATTTAGATCTTTTTGGCTCTTTGTTCTCTACCAGCTTTAACATGTTTTTCGGTTAATGCACTTCGAAATGTATTGGTTTGATCTGCACTGGTGAGACATACGTCGTCGAAATGCGCACATGCAGAAAATAAATTAACAGTAACTTTTGTTATTTATCACAACTGGGCCGATGCCACTGTTGTTGGACTGTTAGTCCCCGAGGGTATTCACCAACTCTGTGGTCAGTACTTCGATACCGACCCGAAAATCGATAGTTTTGAAATTTGCAATATCTTAACTTGGCATTTTTTTATACTAAGGAGTATCTCCCTCATGCATTGCTCTATCCTTAACTGAATTTTGGCTTCTCTATTTTGACCCTTTTGGCTATTTGTGCTTTATCAGCTTTAATATGTTTTTCGGTTAATGGACATCGAAGTGTTTTGGTTTAATTTCTACTGATGAGACATAAGTTGTCGAAATGCGCATATGCAGAAAACAAATTAACAGTAACTTGGTATTTTGTTATTCAATAGAAAATTGATTTATGTCTCTATGTCCCTCAGATAGTTTTACCTTCTCAAATACAGTTAATACCGTCCTAGAATGCTGTTCACAGGCATGTTTGACTGTTTATAGCTAATAACCAACATAATTTTGGCATATAAGAACATCATAAAAACAGAATATTTAAGAGACATACTGAATATAATATTCAACAACATTTGAGCATAAAACAAAACACACGGGTAACTGCCCATAATTCTTCAAGTAATTTTATTGTGCATTACATTAGTGCCAGATATAAGCAGCAAATACCCAATTTCCAGGTCGAGATGACTTCCCACAGTTTTCAATATGATTTCTTTTGGTTACTTTAAGAGTTTGAAAACATGAGGCAAGTATTACGTAAGAAGAATATGTGACGTTAACACGTTTTACTATCTTGACTCTAGCACTAACAAGTTTTTGTTGGATCACTTTCAAAATTATTATCAAAGAGACAGCGCAAATCAGTTTTATACCGACGGGCACTCACCAGTCCAAAGTCGACACTCGTCAAAAACCAGAAATAATATTCTTGAAAATACTTCATTGTAGTACAATCATGTGGAACAACGGCATTAGAATACCAAAGGAACAAGGGAAACAACGGCAGTAGAATACCGAAGGAACAAGAGAAGCGAAGACAAAGACAAAACAAGGACGCGAGACAGCTACAAGCACGGAAATAAAAAGACTAAAGGCACTCATAGTGTGAACTCCCATGAAAACCGGGAGTGACATCGGGTGCTCCGGAAGGGTAAGCACGTCCTGCTCCACTAGCGACAGTGATGAAGTGATGATCACAAAACTCAAAGTCCAAAGACATGGCAAAAACGGCAACAGAGAAAAACAAACGAAAAACAATGACGTGCGACAGCCACAAGGCACGGCATTGAGAATTAAAGCACTTATAAGGTGAACTCCCATGGGAATCGGGAGTGACATCAGGTGCTAAGCGGCACCCGTCACACTATCATTGAGTCAATCCAGGGTTGAGTCAAATCCATGAAGACGTGAAATCTAGCTGAAAATGTTCATTTTCATTTTGAACACAGACACGTCATATCTGTCAATGATGCCATGATGACGACCATAGAATTTCTCAAGGGATGATAGTAACAAAGGCTGAACAAATCCCTGAGTTAGCAGATTTTGGGACAGTGTTTTCACTTTATGAAAAAAAATCACTGTATAAACTTCATGCTTGACAATAACGAATCAGCTGTGAAATAACCACTCCATACGGTGGAGAAGTGGGTATATTGCTGCTCAGAAAGGGAAAGTTTCACAATTGGGAAGTAAAAATCATCACGTTTGTCATAAAGCTTAGATTTCAAACGTCCATCTTCGTCAAAGTAGAATGAAACCTGTCCAAACCCAACCCCTTTGCGACTGGAGATTTAATTCAGTTTAGACAGGTGTTCGGTTTACACAGGTTCAATTTACAATACAAAGACATTACTACAAAGGGTCTTGAAATCTTGTTCTGTTTAGAGAGTTTTCGGTTTTGTCAGGGCTCGGGTTAGACAGGTTTTACTGGATATCAAAATCTAAGTACGAAGCTGAAGTGGGTGTATCAGTAGTCACTTTACTTTCAAGCTCATTGGAATAGATCCGAAGGAACAAAGCACAAGATTACATAAATCAAAGTCCACAGACAAGGCAAAAGCAAGAACACCAGAAGAACACCAGAAAATGGGAGACCAAAGACACCACCTGCCCACAAAACACATGAACATTTCATTTACATCACAAAAAATTAAAGCATTAACAGTGTGAACTCTCAAAAAAAGGAGTGACATCAGGTGCTCCGGAAGGGTAGGCATGTCCTGTTTTGTATACAGCACTTGTAACACTGTCTGTCGGTCAGTCCAGGGTAAAGTCAAACCGATAATGTCAAGTTCGGGAATCTAGCTGAAAATGTCAGTTTTCATTTGTGACACTGACTATGATGTGGTGACGGCCTAATAATTTCTGAAGGGACGAAAGTAACAACATATCCCTGACTCAGCACTTTTTGTATTTCTCTTTCCACAAAGTCACTGTATGTAGTGCACGCTCTACAGTAACGAATTAATTGTGAAATATACACTCCATATTCTGGGGATGTAGGTATATTGCTGCAGAGAAAGGGAAAGTTCACAATTGGAAAGTCAAAATTATCACGTTTGTCATATAGTCTAGATTTCAGACATCCAAGTCCTTCAATGTATAGCAAAAGATCAAGGTATGAAGCAGAATTGGGTGTATCGGTTGTCTCTTAAATTTCAAGTTCACTGGGGCAGATGCAATGCAAATATTCTTTAAATCTTGGATTATTAAGAGAAAGTACATCGTCTATGTATCTGAAGCTGAAATAAAAAGTCTAGGCTAGTTGTTTTTGTTTCTGTTGTATCAGCCCCTGTAAAAACTTTGCTTCATACGAAAAAGGGAAAAGGTCAGCTAAAAGTGGCGCACAATTTGTTCCCATAGGAATCCCTATTGTCTGTCGAAATATTTATAATGTATATATATTTATATAGTCCACATTCAACAAAAATGTTGTCGATCAAAAATTCAACATCTTAATCACTTCATTTTCACTGTATTTCTTGTTTGACTCAGTGTGGTTCTTAACAAAATATGTTTTATCTTTTCCTATTATATTATATATTATATTCCTTGAATTTTCGATTATTAAGAGATAGTATATCGTCTATGTAGCGGGAGCTGAAATTAAAGGACAGGGCTAAATGTTTTTGTTTTTTTCTGTGTTAGCCGTTGTAAAAACTTGGCCTCATACGAGAAAAGAAACTTAATGTTTAAGGTCCGCTTTTTATTCCAATGTTAAAAACGGGACTTTTATGTTAAATCCCCAGTCATAACAGCTTGTTCGTTTTTAACCAAACTACGTTTACATTAACGCATACATCTACCATTTATTGCAAGTAAATATTATCACCAAATGAATATGAGATATCTTACAAACATTCAAAAAGATCGCACTTCTGAACTCCCCCCCCCCCAAAAAAAAAGAATGAAACGTCCAATTACCATAATTCGTACAAATCCTTTAAAATGTGTGAATATTATAATATCCACATGAAATAATGGTATCTATTACATGAATAATTTGCAGATATTTTTTGGCAAACACCAGCAGGCCAATTACGCTCTGGATTGAATTCCCATAGGCTTGATTTTGAACTGAAAATGGGTTTATTTGTGTTTCTAACCAATAAGTATGATTCTTTACAGGAAATCACCACCATAATCTCTATAAATAGAATAGAACCCTGAATTTCAAGATAATAAGCCTATACTGAACGAGTATTATTACATATATTTCTCACGTCGAGATAATGAAAATGTGAAAATTTAATTATCCAGATGTGAAAAATGATCGTATTAAATCGGAAAACAATGTTAGAGATTATTTTCCTTATTTCGATTAACTTATTTGAAGTAAAGTGATCTCCGTAGTCTGAAGTCTCAAATGTGTCGCCATTTTGCTGCTACCATCATTGCTATTTGTTTTACTGTGCTATTCATTGAAAGTGATGTTGAGTGTAATATTTTTGATTAAAATGTCATGTTATCAATAAACTGAGTAATCCCTGTCATAAAAATGCAAAATCCAGACAATGATTCAGGTGTTAATTTCATCAACATCCAATTACACTATTTATAGACTAGACCTTTGACGCGAGACATTTACATGATTGACCAATCACCCACTTAGAACATATCTGTAAACATGTAAGTTATTGTTTCGATAACACATCGATCAGGAGGTGTTTAAATTTGCTAGAAATCAGAGAAATACTTCCTCTAATTTCTAACAAAATTAAATACCCCCAATCAGTTTATTAAATAAATGATAACTAACATGTTGACAAATTTGTTTCTCAGTAGCTGATTGGTTTATTTTGTAAATGTCTCGTGTCAATTTCTAGAAATAGTGCGACCGGATGTTGATGTAATTAACGCCTCTATCTTTCTTTGTAAGATGGTTTTTGCACTTTTATGACTAAAATTTCTTAGTCTATAGGTTATATGACATATATATTTAAAGATATTTCACTAAGATCTTCTTTTAAGAAATGGCGCAATGATACACATAGCACCGATATCGATGGTAGCAACAAAATGGCGGCAGATTTTGAGAATGGAGAGTATGAAAATGACTTTACTTCAAATAAATTGATTCAAAATTAGAGAAACAATGCTTCATTGTTTTTTCTGTTTATTACGATAATTTCTCAAGTCTCAAAAGTAAAATTTTCACATTTTAACCTCGAACTTTAAAATGTGAAAACTATCTCGGTTTGAGAAAGATACGTAATAAACTGGAAACAATGTTAGAGACTATATATATTCCTGAAGCTAATAGAATTTACGCAATACAATGCACTTTTATCTACCTACTACAACGCAAATATACTGTCATATTACAAATTTTCGTTATATTTGATTTTCAATCTTTTAGTGGATTTACTGAATTCACAATTTCGCCAGCATTTGGGAATACTTCCATTAACTGTGATGTCAGACATATTGTGACCCAAAGTCGTGGAAACGGCTGTTAAATTGCCAAAGTTGACACCTCTTGTTGCTCAGTGTGCATGTCACCTCATCTCATTTGGCAGTTGGACAGGTGTCACTGGTGTCACGCTTAACGCGGATCATGTTTTAATACCTTTCTTGTGCACCTACTTCTTGTATTGTAGGGTTCATAATGGTGGAGATTTATTTTGTGGTATTCATGTTATTTTCTAAAAAACTTGTCTTTGTGTGTCCTGTTATTTTCATTTGTGTTGCCGAATATAACCAAGATTTGAATTTTTGCTTTTCGATATTTCTGTCTTCTGCTTTAGAGCTTCGTTATTTTTTCTATAGATATGTTCGAATCTAAATCTAAACGAATTATCTTTTTTTTTATCAAATCTGTTTCGCGATGCAGTTGTTTTTTTAGTAATAAAAAAACAACATTCAAAACCAAGGCACTTACAGTGTGAACTCCCATAGAGTTACATCAGGTGCTCCAGCTGAGTAAGCATCACCCGTCACACTGTAAGTATGTCAATCTAGGAAAAAGTCAAATCCGGGAAGACGTTAATCTGATATGAGTTGTGACAGGAACATGATATGAGTTGTGCGTCTGGTTAGCATT
Source organism: Modiolus philippinarum (assembly GCA_002080025.1). Lineage (NCBI taxonomy): Eukaryota > Metazoa > Mollusca > Bivalvia > Mytilida > Modiolidae > Modiolus > Modiolus philippinarum. The sequence goes on along the minus strand of MJUU01047031.1, from coordinate 60,404 downwards.
ATTTCAGCTATATCAGGATGCGCATAAGCTTTTCAATTAAAATATCTACAAAAAGAAAAAAAAGGGGTAAATTGGACAACCGGAGTGACGAGCTTTTTTGTCACTGGAAAAGGGAGAAATGGGTAGGAGCAGGAAAAGGAAATTTAGACTTTCATACGACCCTCAGTGAGTCTGTTTTCATACCAAGAAATAGAATGGTGGGTTTTCATACTAAATGAAGCGTGGCGTTTCTCAATGTAGTTGGTTCGCAGCAAAGCTTTCCGTACTATGACATCACTACCTAGGATAGACAGGTCATTCCCCCTGAAAACCACCTGGTGACTATCAGAAAACTGAGAATAGATCCCGTCTGCTCATTCATTACACGAAATTAACATTGAAAAAACAAATTTTTTTTATTAATAAGTACAACATTTAATTATGCTCCAAATTGATCTTATGTCTATTCCATGTACTGCAATAAGTAGCCAGAAAATGTATTGAATACTCCAGTAGGTTGGCCAGACGAGCCAGACAATTGTCCACCATCTGATTTACTTCTTATCCATATTGCGTCTCCTTTGTTCAATAAGAGAACCAAGGTCTGTGTCATGGCGGAATTTTGATGACCACTTCCGTCACTAAACAAATCCACCAGTGGTTTGTCATTCTGTACTATTTCAACTGTCAATGAGCTATGATAGAAATCAAATATAGTTGTCGATATTAAATAAAGTCCTTTGATAGGTGCAGTAAATTTTCCGGATTGAGCATCGTACGCATTTCCGACATTTGTGATGATATCATCGAATTGCACAGACTGTTGTGATGACAATGTTGTCGTCTGCGTCAACGCAGTTGAAAACGCAACAGGAGCAACTGGGGCCTGTGGATCAACTATATAAAATAAAAACCAATGTCACAGCAGTTAGACTTATATAAACTTATTACTATAAGCTTCACATAACCAAATTAATAGTTCTAAATTATCTACGTATCGGCTATCGTTTCTTTTCGTAATGAACTTTGATGAAGAACAACAATATAAGCGTTGTTCTCTAATTCTTATGATGTTCTCTTCAATTTCAAAGCATGGGAGATCAAAGTGTTCTCCAACATGTGGGTTAATTGATCTCGCGATAATATTGGATATTGAAAAGGTCACGAACTTTTCTTCAAATAGCAAAATATACCCGAAATAAATTTATTTTGAGTATAAATCAGTGTAAAAAGTATTTACTCAAAGCATACATCTCGAACTTTGAAAGTTTAACCCTTTCGACAGTAGAACTATGATAATCAACGACTTGAAAGGATAGATTCTTTATTTCTATTGCTTTGTTTTGCCATGAATTAGTAGCTATATAGACTTTTTCTCCTGTGCTTCAACTCCATATCCCTTCATTACTTATTCAAGACTGGAATTTTTATCTCCTGAAGTGTAGAGTCTGTAAAAAGGTTCCCCATGCGAGAGGTATTTGTTCCATATACATTTCAATTATGGTGTATTTTTGCTTGAGATAATTTTTCATATGGATGAAATATCATACTTTCAAATTTGGGCATTTTTATTTATTCTTTTTTGTAATGTCGTATTGATATTTTGACAACCTGTTTATTTTGCCCACATCGCATAATTTTATTATGCCAAGTTTTCTTACTTTTGACTTGATGAGTACCCTGTGTTATTTTACTATTGTGATTATCTTCTGATAGTCTTTTTGTCGGGCAACGGATGACAGCGATTGTAAGGATACTTTTCCGGTTAATTTTATGATTGTTGACGATCTTCAGTCCTGTTTATCAAATTTCATTTCCTTGTTTGAAAATCTTTGATGTTTAGCGTATATATTTGTCAATGTTCTACTGTTTTATTTGCACAAAAACGGCTGGTTTTATGTAACGTCTGTTTCTTTACCTCTTTTTTTTTTTCAAATTTCCGTCCAACGAGAAGGTTGCATGAAACAAATTCAAGAAATCAGTACTTTGAATGATATTTTAGATACTAAGATAAGCTTACCTAAAAGCGCTGTAGCCAGACTAGAAAAACAGAGTAAACACACTACTGACAAATAATTCAACATCTCTGTGCTAAATAACAGCCCCGCATTTAATTCATAATAGTTATATACTTAAGTCATATCTTTTCAGCTGCCCATTTTATCATTATAGATATGGATTTCAGGTAGTGTGTTAGTTATGGTTTCTTAGGTTATTTTGATTCAGATAACAAAATCACTTGACAAGGATAAAAATATAAAAATTTAGAAACAGGTGCACAAACAACAATGCTACATAAAATGTACACTTCAAAAACTATGCCTCAAAACTGTGAAACAATCGAAAACATCAGAAAACAGCCTTTTTTAGTGGATGACATTATAAAATAATCGGCAATTGTTAGTTGAGACGTAATTGAAAGTTAATTTCCAATATCCAATGCCGCGAAAAAATCCGGGTCATAGCTTGTATTCAGAAAACATACTTTTGACTCGACTTTTGATTACGGCCTCGAATAACAGTGTTGAAGAAGGCCTAAATTAAAACAAGCATTTTCTATGGAAGTCCCAAGTTACTGGTTTCATGTTTCATACATTATTTCAAATGGGTGTACCCAATTCGGCGTATTTGTCACTCCGATTTCTTGACAATCCCCCAAGTAGTGCAGTTTTAATTTGTCACATTGTTGATCGAATATTTCAAATCGAACCATCGTTCCTTAGTTTGATTAATATATCGTCGATTTTGGTTACCATTTTTAAAAAAATTATGATTTTTTGTTTTTTTTTTTGTTTTTTGTTTTTTTTTTTAAATTATGATAATTAGTAAGGATTCAATCATGTGCAAAATTAAAAAAATACTAAATTGGATAATTTCATTGAAGATACAACTGTTTAATAATTACCCGCTTGAAAAACATATTTGCCCTATGTATACAGGAAATATATACATCTCTTCAACTTTAAACAATAATTAAGGAGGCTCACTCCTGATGTTGTTTACATCAAGGATTTCTTGATAATGTAGACTCAATGTAATGGAAAAAAAGAAATAAAGGTCATCTGTTGTATGCTTTTAAGGGAGATAAAAGACATTAAAAATTTGACGGGAAATGGATTTCTACCGATTTTCCCTTGATTTAACATCAGAACTATTTTTTGTCTAAAAGCTAGGAAGTTATCTCAAGAATTTCATCAAAAATTATTAGGTGTCTTAATTGGACCTATAAAAGACATTCATGAAACAAAAAAAAAAAGGGTTGGGCCCGTTTGTAAAATTCTTTAAGCCATTGAACTGGAGAAATCCAGCTCTGACACACATTCAAAAATGAGATGAGTGATTCACCTTAACAGCCAAAATAAGTCATTTCCCTTTGCACGACGAATTTTCGGGAATTTCTGTATACCTTTTCTGGAAATTATCATTTCCGAGATCTTGAATATTGTTAAATATTTTAGACGTTTTAAATTATGCATCTTAACAGTTGTTTTTGGTATCAATCAATAATAACCTATCATGAAGTGGCCAGTGGTGTTCGCTACTAAAGCCTTGTGATCGGTGCTGTTCTTTATGAAGTTTATGTTATTTCTAAATCATACTAAGAAAAACCTTAAATCGTAATTCAAGACAGAAGAACAAACAAAAAGGCAAGAAAACAATAGAAAATAGTAATATCAGTAGATCGGCCGTGTTCGTTATGAAAGTGCGGTTGGCCCGATACATTCATCTGAACATAGTCCGATACATTATGACGACCTTCACTTCTTTTATCTATGCTTGAAAAAATTCAGACAGAAAAATATATGAACTAGAGGCTCTTAAGAGCCTGAGGCTCACCTGGTCTAAAGCTAGCATACACAATAACCTCAATGATAAACGGTCTCATTTTATTATGTGATAATAAACCTAGATGTAACATGGCCCACTGTGTCAGAGGAGATGATCTTTGAATGTGTTTTCCCATAGGGTCCATTATTAAACTAAGCTCCCCGCTGGTGGCCATCTAGGATCTGATGGGACTTGCCGGATACATTTGTTTAAAGGGGACCAACTAAGGACAGTTGTGACGAAGTATGGTTCCAATTGGCCAAGTAGTCTTAGAGGAGAAGATCTTTGAATGTGTTTTCCCATAGGGTCGAATGTTAAACTATGTTGTCCTCTGGCGGCCATCTTGGATCTGATGGAAACTTGACAGACACATTTATTAAAGGGGACCAACTTAGGACAGTTGTGACCAAGTATGGTTCCAATTGGCCAAGTAGTCTCAGAAGAGATGTTGAACTATTATGTCCGCTGGCAGCCATCTTGGATCTGATGGGGACTTGCCGGACACATTTTTCAAAGGGTACCAACTAAGGACAGTTGTGACCAAGTATGGTTCCAATTGGTAAATAGTCCCAGAGGAGAAGATTTTTAACGTGTTTTCCTAAAGGGTTCAATGTTAAACTAAGTTCCCCGCTGGCGGCCATCTTGGGTGAGGTCCGCAACTTCAATCATGAACTTAACATACATTTATTTAACATTTTTGCTTTAAATCTCAACTTCTATCTCAAGTCTTAATTGAAATACAAGGCAAAATGTATAAAGTTACAAAAAAATTGACCATTAAACGGCAATAACTCCTCTATACGTCTATACGTCTTCAGATTTTCTTCAAAATTTCTAGGTGGGTACATCTTGATATGCTAAGCATTTTTGCAATTTAAAGTTGACCTCTTTCTGTTATTTTTTTTTGATAAAAAATATAAAGTATCAAAATTTTGAAATTTCGTGGAAAAAGGGCAATTACTCCAAAACGGGGATTTTCTTCAAAATTGCAGGGCAGGTAGATCTTGTCATGTTGATTATTTTTACCCTGAGATTCTGGATATCTGTAATGATTTTTGAGTTATTTGCCAAAAACTGCAATTTACCCCTATGTGCTATTTTCAGTAACGGCCGCCATGCTGTTTGGTCCTTGGACTAATTGAACACAATTTTGAATCTAGATATCCTGGTAATGGATTTGGTTAAAATTGGCTCAGTGGTTTTAGAGCAGAAGATTTTTGAAAAAAGTTTACGACAGACGGACGAAGGACGGACGGACGCCAAGTGATGGCAATAGCTCATATGGCCTTTTAGGCCAGATGAGCTAAAAGTCAATAAAACCATTGAAAGTCTTAATTTTAGGATGGCCGGTGGTGGTCTGTGGTTGTCGGCGGTGAAAATACCTACCCGTAGATAAAAGCTAACACCATTGACACCGAAAGTGTTGCAGCTGTGAGGACATAAAAAAGCATTCCTGTTGAAAAAAACCTAACTAAAGAGAAAATAAAACCAGAATACTAAAGACACAGGTAAAAAATAATTCAGGCGATTTCACTAAGCACCCAGCAGCAGTTATCAGAAATGAACTGAGAACATCTTAAGGACTCACTGTAAGTTATAAGGATAAATGTTCTGATGATTGTAAATGGCTCTTAAAATTCTTTGGCCTCGCATTCTTGTCGACCAATGAAGCTGAAGACAGCTTCGTAGAAGATGTCATGGCTGATGCACCCAACAAATGCAGTAAATTTGCAGACTATGTATTGGAGAACTAAATATGTACATCATGGTAACATCAAGTTTTTCACCAAATTTGTGGGCATCAATTCCAGATCGAAATTTTCCGAGGACAAACAATGAACCAGAAAGTTTCCTAGGCACTTAAACGCAAGACATTCAAAATATTATTATTTTATTTGACGTGCTGAAACAGATTGACACCTTGCATAAAGATTAGGTCTTTGGATACACCAAGCTTACAATAGAGAACTGAAGTGGAAAAGATTACCTCAGTTTGGTGAACTACACGGATTATCAATCGGGGAATTCTAGGAGACTTATTTTCACCACTTCATTAGGGGTTAAGTTCTCCAAAAGACATGTAACTGTTTCTTAGCTCTGGTATGCAAGTTCAAAAAAATATGAGAATGATGTTGTTTACATTTTTATATAGTGTTATAATGTCTCCTAAAGACGTGTGAACGTTTTCTTTATTCATTTATTTTTCATGTATACGGTTTTATTTTATGCAATAAACTGACAATTTTCTGCTAAAAATTCATTTCACCATCCCTTGATGAGCAGCTGGAAGGATATATGAATAGACTGGTTGACGGAAGAGGTGTTTTCAGATTCATGTTTTGCTTTTTTTTTTATACATTCCCGGAAATGATATACCGCTTAAAAGTTAGTATTATTAAAATCTCGGAAAAGATATATAAAAATTCTCGGAAATGAAAACTATTTTTCCGGAAATGAAAATGTTCGATTTGACCAAGTCAACAAGTAACAGAACATTAGAACAGTTACATAATATACAACTTTTATACCAAACATATCTTTACATAAATTTCATAACCAACGCACAATGAACTTCGAAACCTTGAGTGTATTGTGGTGAGTATTTACATCTCTTGGTTTTCTAAGTTCATATCTGTTGATGAAATAAACAATTTAAGTGTGGTTGCTAGGTAGAATTTCAAAAAATAAGTATTCTTTGAGACTTTCAGGAAATTTACCAAAATCGGAATCAAATATTTTTGAAATCAAATTGATGAAAATATTTGTCTTAAACTACACAAACAATTTAAAAATGGTTGCTAGGTAGAATTGCAAAAATAAGTGGTCGTTGAGACTTTCAGGAAATTTAACAAAATTGGAATCAAATATTTTTTTGAAATCCAGTTGATGAAAATCTTTGTGCTAAACAACACAAACAATTTAAATAGGGTTGCTAGGTAGAATTCTAAAAAGATAATTGGTCTTTGAGACTTCCAGGAAATTAACCAAAATTGGAATCAAATATGTTAAAAGCAAATTGATGAAAATGTTTGTCCTAAACTACACAAACATTTTAAATACAGTTACTAGGTAGAATCCCAACAAATAAAGGGTCTTTGAGACTTTCAGGAAATTTACCAAAATTTGAACCAACTTTCAGATTTTCAGAAATACGTTTTTACCACATACAGAATTTAAGATAATATGTCAAAAGAGGATTGCTGACAACACTTCATATAGATCTCACCTAACTTATATTGGGGTCGCTATTCCTTCTTAAGTTCATAGGCCATGCATGGAATTGTATTTTTTTGCAACTCACACCTTTGTAAGTAGAGGGGCTGACCCAGCGGGGGGACTTTTATCCCATTTCTCACATGATCTTTTTCCCATTTTCCTGTATTTTTTCTCTTTTCTTCCCTACTTCCAACTTGTTTGTTTTTTCTATGTCCACATTTTTTCCCATAATTTTACCATTTTCCAAACTTTATTGACACTTTTTTTTTCAAAATTTTTTGACCCACTTACTACCTTTTGAGAAGTCAGGAGTATTATTAAAAAAAAACGGCAGGAACAAAGGATGTACTTTCCGTTGTATTATTGGTGAAGACGACGCTTCCATCAAGAGTCGACGATTGAATGAATGTAGTGAATCTGTTTTTGCATCTATCCAAATTTTCAATTCATCTGATTATTGAGATTTGAGAAATTGCAGTTATAAACGGGAAAACAATGTAAAGATATATAAATTAACACTAGATGGCAGCACAATCAATATGAAAAACTGAAATTTTGTGGCGAAAGGAATATAACTCTAGGCAAAATAAAATAAAAAAAAAAAACACATGCAAAAACTATAAAAGTTCATTTTCAACCTTCCAAAGGCCCGATCGTTATGAAACGTGTGCTGTAAATATGTTAATTTTCAATGTATCATGTGTTAAATGGGTCTTAGTGGGTTCCTTTTTTAACCTACTCAAAACGCGATTTTGCTGAAATTATCTTCATATGAAGTCTTTAAAAACAAAACTTGCTTTTTTAAATCCATAAATTTGATAAAGAAACAATGCAGAAACAATGGTAATGTTCTTAAATTTGATATTTTACCCGTAACACCCATTCGATGATATCATTTCACAAGAAAATGGCAATTAAAGTCAAAGTCAACATAGATAGAGTTATCTAACCAGGTTCTTTACTGATATACCTACAATGTAGGAGACGACTTCTTTATTTTCTGCTCAAACTATTTGTAAAGTGATCTCCGTAGTCTCAATTCTCAAAGCATACCATCGTTTTGTTGCTTTACGGTATAAAGCCAGATTTCTTCAAAGTATTGGTGGTTTAAAAGGTGATATCTTAAATTGACCATTTTGTTTACTTTAAAACTCTTATGATATTTTAAAAGAACATATTTAACATTTTTACTGCAAATAAATATCAATATACTGAAGTTACTGTTTATTCATTTTCTGCTCATACGCATTTCGACAACTTATGTCTCGTCAGTGCAGATCAAACCAAAACATTTGGAAGTCCATATACCGAAAAACGTGTTAAGCTGATATAGAACAAATAACCAAAAAAGATATAAATAGAAAGGACAGAGCTATGCATGAGGGAGATACTCTTTAGTTTTAAATAAATTTTGTAAAATTTAGATACTGCAAATTTCAATAAAATCGGGTTTTCGGGTCAACACCGAAGTACTGACTACTGGGTTGGTGAATACCATCGGGGACTAACAGTCCACCAGCAGAGGCATCTGCCCAGTGATAATAAATATCAATATACCGAAGTTAGCGAAGTTCATAAACAAGTGAAGTCTTGCTAGAGCCAATCCCTCTTATGGATCCACCCATTGCATTGCTGTACAAAGACAAAGGTCTTTCCTTTTTTTCTTTTTTTTGGTAAAACATCTTTTTTAACCGTCATATATTGAAATAACAATAAAAGCTACCCAATAAACTAGGTTCATTTTCGGAAACATAATACATGGAAAAATTTCAGAAGCGTAACCTTTAACATGTTTAATTAATATCTTACAAATTTCCTGGAAAGTAATGCGCCCTTTATGACTAGTGTCAAATATCCCTTTCCAAACCTTTTCAATGACAATAAACCCAACTACGAAAAACGTCTGACCTTTTTATTTGTTTTCTTGTTATTATAACCAAATGATAATGAGTTTAAACAAATTGAGAGAAAAAAAGGGTTGATACGTTGCAAAAAAGTATTTGTAGATTTTGAGGTATATTTGCAGATTTTAAGTGTCACGGTTATTATAAGAATTAGACCAGGGTTTCTGTATTTTAGCCTTACTACCCCACAGAGTGACAATATTTCGCTGACAATTAACTCGGTACATGCCCGGTGCGCCATTCAGCTGTGTTGACGGTCGGAACACACGTCCAGTCAGCCATTTAGCACCATAGAGCCAAAAAACCAAACTAGATTCCGGGCTGTGGTGTTTTATACTTGACGTTGGTCTTAATTCAGTCAATTGTCTGATTAATAACAAATACCGAAGTTTCCGTGAATTCATTTTCTGCATATGCGCATTTCGATAACTTATGTCTCTTCAGTGCAGATAAAATCTAAACGTTTGGAAGACCAGAAACTCAAAGATGATTAAAAACTGATAGAGAACAAATAACCAATATGATCTAAATATAAAGCCAAAATCAGCCAAGGACAGAGCTTTGCATGAGGGAAATACTCCTACGTTTCAACAAAATTTACAAAAATTTAGATATTGCATGGTTCCTAATAGAATCGGCTTTCGGGTCAGCACCGAAGTATCGACTACTAGGCTGGTGAATACATTCGTCGACTAACAGTCCACCAGCAGAGGCATCGAACCAGTGGGGTCGATAAACGATATGAATATAAAAGTACTATAGATTTAAATTTTAACTAATGCAGACTGAGTTATTTTTCCATTCTACCCAACCAAGAGTCAATCGAATGTACATATATGCTACTTTTACTTACAATGGTACCCTTCAATTCGAATTGAACTATCACTAATTTCAGATCCCTCATGGACGTTTGAAATCTAAGCTATATGACAAACGTGATTATTTTAATTTCCCAATTGTGGACTTTCCCTTTCTAAGCACCAATATATCTACCTCTCCAAGCTGTGGATTGTACATTTCACAGTTGATTTGTTACTGTCGAGCGTGTAGTTTATACAGTGATTTTTTAACAGAGTAAAAACACTGTCCCAAAAGCTGCTTAGTCATGGATTTGTTCAACCTATGTTAATTTCATCCCTCAAGAAATTCTATGGCCGTCACCATAACATCATTGAAAGATGTGACGTGACAGTATCCCAAATCAAAGAGGACGTTTTCAGCTAGATTCGATCACGTCTTCCCGGATTTGACTACCGACTTTGACATTTTCATGGATTGACTCACTCACAGTGTGACGGGTGCTGTTAACAGAGCAGGACCTGCTTACTCTTCCGGAGCACCTGATGTCACTTTCAGTTTCACTGGAGTTCACACTGTGAGTGCCTTTATTTTGAATGTTGTGATTTCTATTTATGTGATTTGTATCTGTCTAACCTCTTCCGTGTCAAGCGTCACTATTTCTGTGCTCTCGTTTTGGAAATGTCTTTGGACTTCGATTTTTGAACATTCCACCCCTTTGTTCCTGCGGTATTCTACTACCGTTGTTTCGTGACTGTTCAGGGCATACCTACAAAAATTATTCTTCTATTTGTTGTATTATCAAATAATTTAATACTCCCAGAAACCGAATTTGAAATCCGTCTTCAAGTCTAGCAAGTCAAAATACTAATGGATGTCTGAAGATACTCTTTCAGAGAATAAATGATCTCTTTGCTTTCGAACATTTTCATCTTAGAAAAATGTTATTTTTTCAAATCGGCTTTTTTAACTGTTTCTTTTCTTTTCTTTCTTTTAAAAGGATGTCTAATATTTTTGCTAGAAAATCTCAACACTTTAAAGAATCAGGGGGAAAACTCTATCTATTGGTTCAGGTGACACAATATAATTCTGTTTATCATGTCCCCACAACTGCAGCTATCGGCAATTAAGACAATTTAACATAGATATTATGAAAACACAAATGTTAACTTTCAGAATTTGAAATACTATTTTTGATAGTTTGTTAATATCAATTCAAATGTGTATATTAAACAATGAGGGGATATAGAGTAAAAGCAAATTAGACAAAGTCTCTACAAATAATGGTCAAACTAAGCAATGGAACAACGCTTTTATTGTTGTTCTTCATCTTGTATTGATATGCATTTGCGAAATTCCAAGAGCGGAGAATAAACGCAACTAACTAAATTGTACAAAATCAGAAATTTAATCTGTAAAATCAAACTGCGTACATTTCAGTCTAAGTCTGATCTTGCACATGTATTTCAATGTATACTGAACAAAAAGGGTTGAGCAACAATTTTCAGGGTGTAAAATCTCAGTTCATAGATGTAATTTTACATTTCTTAGCTGCTTTTGAGTTCGACTTAACATTGAATACTGCATTAATCTTATGTAAACTCGACCCAAAAACTTAATAGGGGAAACTTTGAAAAAGGTTAAATTTGCAAAAAAATAAATGATTTTTTTGGATTTGATTTAAAGACAATATTGGTTATTTTGAGCTGAGATAAGAATTTATCATGATTGAAGTATTTTTGTGAAAATTTTAAACTGTTGTAAATGTGTTGATAAACTTTTTTGTTCAGTATATAATACAATTGTCGTCTGTCTCATTGGTATACCATTTTGTATAGATAGGCATTGCAATATACTGAAGTTACTGTTCATCCATTTTCTGCTCATACGCATTTCGACAACTTATGTCTCGTCAGTGTAGATGAAACCAAAACATTTGGAAGTCCATATACCGAAAAACGTGTTAAGCTGATATAGAACAAATAACCAAAAAAAGATCTAAATGGAAAAGCCAAAATGCAGCTAAGGACAGAGCTATGCATGAGGGGGATACTCTTTAGTTTTAAATAAATTTTGTAAAATTTAGATATTGCAAATTTCAATAAAATCGGGTTTTTGGGTCAACACCGAAGTACTGACTACTGGGTTGGTGAATACCATCGGGGACTAACAGTCCACCAGCAGAGGCATCTGCCCAGTGATAACCGAAGTTAGCGAAGTTCATAAACAAGTGAAATCTTGCTAAAGCAAATCCCTCTTATGGATCCACCCATTGCATTGCTGTACAAAGACAAAGGTCTGTCCTTTTTTTCTTTTTTTTTTGTAAAACATCTTTTTTAACCATCATATATTGAAATAACAATAAAAGCTACCCAATAAACTAGGTTAATTTTCGGAAACATAATACATAGAAAAATTTCAGAAGCGTAACCTTTAACATGTTTAATTAATATCTTACAAATTTTCTGGAAAGTAATGTGCCCTTTATGACTAGTGTCAAATATCCCTTTCCAAACCTTTTCAATGATAATAAACCCAACTACGAAAAACGTCTGACCTTATTTATTTGTTTTCTTGTTATTATAACTAAATGATAATGAGTTTTAACAAATTGAGAGAAAAAAAGGGTTAATACGTTGCAAAAAAGTATTTGTAGATTTTGAGGTATATTTGCAGATTTTAAGTGTCATGGTTATTGGTGTTTAAAGCTGAAGCTAGACCACACAAAAATATTAAGATTTTTTGTGCAATTATAAGAATTAGAGCAGGGTTTCTGTATTTTAGCCTTACTACCCCGCAGAGTGACAATATTTCGCTGACAATTAACTCGGTACATGCCCGATGCGCCGTTCAGCTCTGTTGACGGTCGGAACACACGTCCAGTCAGCCATTTAGCACCATAGAGCCGAAAAAACCAATCCAGGATCCGGGCTTTCGTGTTAAAGTTATATTTGACGTTGGTCTTGATTCAGCCAGTTGTCTGATTAATAACAAAATACCGAAGTTTCTGTGAATTCATTTTCTGCAAATGCGCATTTCGACAACTTATGTCTCTTCAGTGCAGATAAAATCTAAACGTTAGGAAGACCAGAAACTCAAAGATGATTAAAAACTGATGGAGAACAAATAACCAATATGACCTCAATATAAAGCCAAAATCAGCCAAGGACAGAGCTTTGCATGAGGGAGATAGTCCTATGTTTCAACGAAATTTACAAAAATTAAGATATTGCATGGTTCCAAAAAGAATCGGCTTTCGAGTCAGCACCGAAGTATCGACTACTGGGCTGGTGAATACATTCGTCGACTAACAGTCAGTCCACCAGTAGAGGCATCGAACTAGTGGGGTCGATAAACGATATAAATATAAAAGTACTATAGATCTAAATTTTAACTAATGCAGACTGAGTTATTTTTCCATTCTAATCAACCAAGAGTCAATCGAATGTACATATATGCTACTTTTACTTACAACGGTACCTTTCAATTCGAATTGAACTATCACTAATTTCAGATCCTTCATGGACGTTTGAAATCTAAGCTATATGACAAGCATGATGATTTTAATTTCCCAATTGTGGACTTCCCTTTCTAAGCACCAATATATCTACCTCTCCAGGCTATGGAGTGTACATTTCACAGTTGTATTCGTTACTGTCGAGCGTGTAGTTTGTACAGTGATTTTTTTTACAGAGCAAAAACACTGTCCCAAAGCTGCTTAGTCATGGATTTGTTCAACCTGTTTATTTCATCCCTCAAGAAATTCTATGGCCGTCACCATAACATCATTGAAAGATGTGACGTGACAGTATCCCAAATGAAAGAGGACATTTTCAGCTAGATTTACATTTTGTGTACGTCTTCCCGGATTTGACTACCGATTTTGACATTTTCCCGGATTGAATCACTCGTAGTGTGACGGGTGCGACATTTTCCCGGATTGAATCACTCGAAGTGTGACGGGTGCTGTTAACAGAACAGGACCTGCTTACTCTTCCGGAGCACCTGATGTCACTTTCAGTTTCACTGGAGTTCACACTTATTTTGAATGTCGTGATTTCTATTTATGTGATTTGTATCTGTCTCTTCCGTGTCAAGCGTCACTTTTCTGTGTTCTCGTTTTGGAAATGTCTTTGGACTTCGATTTTTGTAAATTCCACTCCTTTGTTCCTTCGGTATTCTACTACCGTTGTTTTGTGACTGTTCAGGGTATACCTACAAAAATTATTCTTCTGTTTGTTGTATTATCAAATAATTTAACAATACTCCCAGAAACCGAATTTGAAATCCGTCTTCAAGTCTAGCAAGTAAAAATAGTAATGGATGTCTGAAGAAACTCACTCAGAGAATAAATGATCACTTTGCTTTCGAACATTTTCATCTTAGAAGAATGCTATTTTTTTCAAATCGGTATTTTTTAACTGTTTCTTTTCTTTCTTTTGAAAGGGTGTCTAGTATTTTTGCTCGAAAATCCTAACACTTTAAGGAATCAGGAGCGAAACTCTATCTAATGGTTCAGGTGACGCAATTTATTTCAATTTATCCTGTCCCCACAACTGCAGCTATCGGCAATTAAGACAATTTAACATAGATATTATCAAAACACAAATGTTAACTTTCACAATTTGATACTATTTTTGATAGTTTGTTAATATCAATTCTAATGTGTATATTAAACAATGAAAGGGATATAGAGTAAATGCACTTAGAAAAAGTCTCTACAAATAATGGTCAAACTGAGAAATGGAACAACGCTTTTATTGTTGTTCTTCATGTTGTATTCATATGCATTTGCGAAATTCCAAGAGCGAGTATAAACGCAACTAACTAAATGGAACAAAATCAGACATTTAAACTGTAAAAACAAACTGCGCACATTTCATTCAGTCTAAGTCTTATCTCGCACAAGCCTTTTAATATATAATGAGCAAAAAAAGTTTAGCAACAATTGGTGTGAATAACAAGCGCCTATTTTTCAGGTTACAAAATCTCAATTCATTAAATTTTACATTTCTGAGATGGATTTGAGTTCGACTAATCATTAACATTATGTCTGTCCATAAATTCTGAATACTGCATTAATCTTATGCAAATTCGACGAAAAAAAGGAAAAAAAAACTAGGGAAGCATTGAAAAATGTAATATTAGATTGTTCGTTTGTGTGTAACGGAAAAGAACAAAATATGTTTGATTACAAGGACTGATTATGTAACGGCTTGGTTTTGCAAAAAGGAAAAATCGCTAACGGGAAAGAGTCCATGTTCATTTTCGGACCATCATTTGAATTTGATACACTCTACCTGACAAAATGAAGATTTTTTAGTGTTGAATTAAAGAAAATATTGGTAATTTTGAGCTCAGATAAGAATTTATTATCATTGAAGTATTTTTGTGAAAATTTAAAACTGTTGTAAATGTGTTGCTAAACTTTTTTGTTCAGTATATAATGCAATTGTCGTCCGTCTCATTGGTTTACAATTTGTATAGATAGGCATTGCCATTTGTCATATTTGCAACCAAAAGACGATCTGTAGTATGATCACAGTAAAGGCCACATGGATAATTTATCCCATCAGTTTCGTCCAAGATGGCCTTTCCATCCTGTCCATCCTTTTCAGTGAAATGCTATGCGATCCAAAACATGCCACGAACAAATTTCCTTTTGAATCAACTGCGACTCCTCTTGGTTGATTAATCGGAGTTCGGCTGAACTGCCATTGTACAGCGCCAGTCTTGGCTGTACATACCAAATTTGAGGGCACAAAAACGGTATAGAAAATGTTCTGTTCTTGGATTGCGATGAACGTGGCCTGGTCAAAGTCATCAATGATTGGAATCTTTTGCAACACTTCACCTGATTTGTTGAGAACCACAATCCCTTGTCGGTCAACAATTACATAAGTGTTGTCACCGTGACAAGTTACTCCCCAACAGTTATTCTCTAATTGTACCTTATTCCTAACTTTACCTTGAAAGTCAAGGATTTCAATATACTCTGCCCTTCCATACGTAACGACGACAGTGTTGTCATCTAAAACGTGAATATCAAAAGGTTCCGACGATAGAATAATTTCATTAACAAATGAGCCATCACTGCCATGAATGATTAATCGAGTGTTCTTTTTATCCACGAATATAAGTCTATCGCCAGTGATAGCACAACTTTTGATGTCAAACTTCTCCTCGCCAGTTTTCAGTTTGATATTTTTGATCAGTTGAAGACTAGCCATTGGGTATCTGTAAATCAAAGAACGTATGTATATAACAAAATATCGTAGTTGCTGTAAATTTACTTCTGCATATGGCCATTTCGACAACTTATGTCTCATCAGTGCAGATGAAGTAAAAACATTGGAAATCCAGAAATCGAAATGTGTAGAAAGGCTGATGGAGAACAAATAATCAAAGGGAACTAAATAGAAAGCCAAACTCGGCTAAGGATAAAGCTTGGAAAGAGGGAGACACTCCTTAGTTTTAAAAAGAATTTTCCCATTTAGATATTGCAAGTTTATTTGCTAAATGTCGAGGAACGCTACATCCATGTCTTTACTGGTCATGGATGCGGGATTGTCAACCAACATTAATTAAACTTCTGCACGTGTCCGTTAAATTAGCTTTGGGATCCAGTGACCTGAGGATTTTACACACATACTGGCCTCTCACTGATACTGCCGATGTCTAATGAAATACATGACGATTCTTTACCAAACCCATTGGGAGTTTTGAATTTGATTTTCCTTCCGTAGTGCGACAGTGTTTTACCAGCGGACTAGGCTCCTCGAGCTAGCCGGCAGTTTAGCGGCGAGCACTCTTTGACCCATCTTTCAAAATTACGTTTTGTCCCCCCATTTTTCTTTTCTAGATTGTGGTCATGGAGTTAGTAGTCTACCTGTATGGGTTTTATTCGTATGTTTATTCTACGATAGGGAAACGGGACAAAGAAAGGGGAGGTTTGGGTACCCATAAACCGGTTTAACCCTACCGCTGGCTTTTGCTAGTGCCGGTACCAAGTCCGGCTGTCCCGAGTTCCTATCGATGTTTATGTTTGTCTTTTGTATTTTTATTGTGGGTTTTTTCTTGTGCAGTTCCTATTTACTTTCTGGCATGTGGCTATGTTTTTCGGCCATTGTAGGTGTTTCCTGTTATCTTTTTTATTCCATTTTGCAAATCTCTCTTACAATTACCGTCATCCTTTGCCAGACAAAAGGACTAGTGTCTTAAGCTAGTGGACGATAACAACATACAGACAAACACAGGGCACTCATCAAGTCGAATGTAAGAAAACTTGGCGATATAAAATAGTGAGATGTGGGCACTTTAAACAGGTGTCTCTTGAGTGCAGATAAAATCAAAACATTTGAAACTAGAAATATATATTATAAATGCACTTGTTTTCTAGCAGGCTTTTATTTTTATTATGCTTACATGTATTAATGTTCCATAATTACTTCGAATTGAATGACTGAATCGGAACTTGATATCGGACATAAAATATAGATATCCTACGTCAGACTCTCACCTCTGCCACAACGGAAGGAAAGGTATCTATGAAGCTTCAGTGTGAAATACGTCAGCATGTATACAACTTTATAGTGAAAAGAGCCTGGTAAAATCCAATATTGAGGAAACGCTGTGGCAGAGNAAAAAAAAAAATGAAAGAAAATAAAAAAAATAAAAAGAAAATCGATACTAAGTTATAGATTCGCCGAAAAAGGTTAAATCGACGGTAAAAAAATAAAAAGAAAGGGACAGCTGAATAATAGGAAGCACCATTACATGCCATGAACCGGTCTGGGGAATAATCTCTGAACGCCGTATCCTGAAAGATCAATAATGGAAGCTTGTCCATGTATTTATTGCTATTTGTGTTTATTCAATGGTGACTCCAGGTCGGAGGGAATTGATGGTTGTTTGAACCCCTCCTTTACTTGATTTTTTAAAATTTTGTGCGAATTTAGGCAAAAATTGTCAGAAATGGTAAGTAGTAGATTGGAACCTATTAAACCCGTTTTTTTTCTTGAAGGCTGGTACCGCTGGAGATATGTTTACACACAGTTAAGGCTGACGGCCATGATTCCATAACGTCATCTGTGAAAAACACGAGGAATAAGAAATGTACACGTTCGACCTCTTACAGAATTAAATTTTTTGTAAGCAAATAACTAAATATCGAAGTTACAGTAAATTTATTTTCTGCATATGCGCATTTCGACAAGTTATGTCTTCTCAGTGCAGACAAAATCTAAACGTTGGAAGACCATAAACTCAAAGATGTTTAAAAACTGATAGAGAACAAATAACCAATATGATCTAAATGTAAAGCAAAAATCAGCTAAGGACAGAGCTTTGCATGAGGGAGATACTCCTTAGGAGATACAACACATAGAAAAAAGAAGGGAAACGG
Organism: Modiolus philippinarum; assembly: GCA_002080025.1. NCBI lineage: Eukaryota > Metazoa > Mollusca > Bivalvia > Mytilida > Modiolidae > Modiolus > Modiolus philippinarum. The sequence continues at coordinate 42,275 of MJUU01047031.1, read as the reverse complement.
GGGAATGTGTCAAAGAGACAACGACCCAAAGGGGAGTAACAACAACTCAAAGCCCCCATAATATCTGGAATGTACTGTTTTTTTAGGGTGTCCATACTAATTAGTTTTATTTTCCCAACCATTATTATTATTTTAACCGTTTATGCACGTTTTTAATAGACCTTATGAAAAAGACTTACCTTCTAAGAGAAATGCTTTTGGAAAATTACTGTTTCACTGCCTTTACCTATAACAAAAAATTCATATGCCGGCTATATTGACTATTAAACTACATGTGCGTTACAATCCTTGTTCGATATATAATTATTTGCAATTAGCAGACGATAAATGCACTAAAAATTGGCATAAACATTTTGATGTAAGTTGTAGCTATAAACGTTCTGTAACATATTCTTCGTATCAATTTAACAAACTTAACTAACATCTGTTTTGCAGAATTTAGACTACCTATTTTTTATTTGTAAGATTGTTTACCTAGCAACATATGGATGAAGTAAGATGGAATTACCAAAATATACAATTATAAATTGATGATTGAAAAGAACACTTATAATGGGACGCATTCAGCTAATTATTGACCTTGTTTTTATGAGGGCAGGAAAAGGCATTTTTTGTCGAACAACGGATGACAATGTTTGTAAATGGTGAATAAAAGGATATGGAGTAAATGCACATGAGACAAAGTCTCTACAAATACATGGTAAAAACAAGCAAAGGAACAACGCTTTTATTGTTTTTATTCATCTTGAAGTCACCATGAGGTCATAAGAATACTTTGCAAAATATGTTAAAATATATGCTTGTTGACGACCTCACATCCATGACAAAATGGATACATGGATGTAACGATGTTCAACATTAAGCAAGTGAATTTTGTCCTATGTACATTTACTCCATATCCATTCGATTTTAACCTTAGTATAAAACGGAGACTGCAAGATCCCTTCTATACACCTTTCAAAGAATAGAAGCATCTTGAGGTGGTATATTAAGCTTAATTTCAGCTTATGTAAGTAAGCTGCATTCTAATTGGTTAATAGCCGTTGTATTTTTTGGCAAATACCCCGTCACCGTGGTATTTGTCTTGGAGTCACTGAGGCGCCTTAATAAAAGAAACATTCGCTATAATTAAACAGATATATCATGAATCATGAGTATTTGCCAAAACTGTGAGTCTTTGGTCTAAATTTCCCTTCCCTTTCAGGCTTGGGAAATTTTACTGCCCCGGGACTTGTATTTTTGGCAAATATCTCTATCTCTCCTTATCATGATATATGTGTTCAAACTTTGAGCCCCTGACCGATTTCTTACTTTTTCATAGGCAATCAAAACTTTTTGCCCCTGTTGTCCATTTCCACTTCATTTCTTTTTCCTTTCACCAATTATTATATATTTTTAAATTAATTAAATTGTTCTAGTCCTGATTGGCTTTTATGTTTTCAAAAATTTTACCTTTCCCGAAAAAGTATAAATTACATTTCCAGAAAAAAAAAACTTTTTGCAAAATAATATCTTTAAATTTGTGAAATATTTTATGACATTAAAACATCAATTAAAAGTTTCATTTTGAACCATTTTATAATTAAAACACCAATTCAAATAAAAAAATGGAGACCACTACATGATCCAATGAATTTTATAAATGTTTATTCAATGGTAAAAACCCATCCAGAAAAACTGATATTTTTTTTGTCAAACATATGTTGAACCAATATAAAATATACCGAAATAGTAATAAAAGTGCAAATTTTCGAAAACACAATACTTGAAAAATTTTCGGAAACACTAACTTTAAAGCGGAAACTTAATACAAATGAAATTTACATCTGAAGACTCTAGAGAAGTAATGCAATAGTCTTGAAATATCTGAAATCCTGCCAACTTGAAGTTAAACTTTAACTTATCAATCAATCAGAAATCATTAAGTTTTAAATCTTTTAAAGAAAAGCCCCATTGCTTTATTTATGTAGACGAAAAACAATTTCCCATATTAAAAATAATCATGAAAATATCTCTTTGTTTCAAAGCAGAAAAAAAGCTGCTACCAAAACAGATATTTGAGCCCTCCAGTAGGGAGCAAGGTACAGTTTTTAAATAAAGAATTTGATTACCCCTTTGTGCATTAAGACTGTACAGAGGAGTGAATACTGATAAAATATTTCTATGTGCTCTTAATTAATGGAGATTATTTTTTTTTTAGAAATATTGGTAATATACCTTTAAATGCAATTTAACCGCAAGTAAGGGACCGACCATTTAACTTGAAAGGGGGAGGGCTATGGTTTTTTTCTAAAAAAATAATCTGGAGCCGATTTTATGTGAAAAAAATATTTTGGTTGCCTCTGACGGAGGCTTTCAACCCCCAAAAATAATGTTAATTTTGAAAAAAAAAATATTTTGTTGATACACGTGAAAAATATTAATAAATTGTTTCGCGTTGTCCAGAAAAAAAACCCATAACCCCCCCCTTTTCAGGTTAAATGGTCGGTCCCTAAATCGACGACAGTGTGAAGTTTGATTAGTAGGTCTTCATGGAATTGGTCATGACTATATTCTTCACGTTACAACAGTGCTTTAGTCAAGGGAGCATACTACATATATTCTGTATGTGTGAAATATGTTTATTTTATATATAAAATCTTGACACTGTTACTATTGTCTCCTATGGAAAAAGAAACTGTACCAGTGTTGCGTGTCATCGATTATCTATCGAGATATATCAGGAAAAACAAAGAGGATATAACTGCAAAATAATATATATAAACTATATTCACATGGGAAACTGCAAAATAATATTTATATACATATATTCATATGGGAAATTCAGGTATGTACGAGACGCATGAAACACGCCTGGTACGCAGAAAATGCAAGGACGCACATTTTATTGCAATATGCGTCCGATGGGATGCCTCATAACTAATGCATTAAACTGTTATTTGGATTTGTCACCAAGATATGTAGAATCATGGATCTAGTCATTTCCTGTGAAATAATATTTATTAAAACTTCTCAATTATTGAGAAACGCTTTGAACAATTTGTTTTCTATTTTAAATCAATTTTCGAAATCCCCTCTCTTTCATGATTAAATACAGAAATACACGTGAGCGCACATACACTCAAAAATGGATCTTGGTTCTTACGAAAAATTTATACGACTTCCTGGGACCAACATTTTAGTGTTACCCAGGAAAATATATAAAGTGGATCCTTGGGGCCAACCTAACAGAAGTACATCGACACACGAGTTGAGGCAAATCGGTTTAAATAATATTCTTTTATAGGATTGGAGCAGATACACGATCCTGTACATAACTTGGTGACAGATCTCGATAACAGTTTCATACATTAATAACATTGTGTCCAACCGGACGCATATTGCTATCAAATGTGCGTCCTAAGGAATGCCATGTTTTATGTGCGCTGAAAAAACATGGTTACTAAAAATTAAAAAGCTGTAATAAACATTGGTGGATATTGTTGAATTTTTTGGCCTTTTCACCTTTTTATATATGTTTTAGAATTTATTATTATCTGATTAATTTTTTGTTTCGTATGTACGACAGCTCCAAAAAATTGTCTCATGTGCATTAACTCCATATCCTTTCATTCACCATTTAGTAATTCTTTTTTCATAGAGGGTAGCAATCTTGAAGAATCAAATATTTTTACAGTTATCAACAAAGCTCTCTGAAACTTCACGGAATGTTTAATGAACTTATTGGAATTTTCTAGGAATTTTGCTGACATCTTAAAGAAGGGATATTAATTTTGTGATAACGACTCTTGAGAATGATTTAACGTATATTGATATTCACCCCCGGTGAAACTGTACACCGTGCAATCAGGGTAGCGACTAGTTGTACGCAGGGTAGTGCAAAACAAACCAAAAATAGGCATGCAGACGAAAAGTAACTTCATTATTATATGCTATTTGTATCATATTTATATGAGTATGGGCAATTGTAAAGGAAAACTATACTATTAACCTTTATTTGTCTCAAATATGTAAGCGTATATATTTTTAATAAAGTCACAATAACCAAAATAGTTACTGTACACCAAAAAATCAGGGTAGGACTAAGCGTGGAGTTGGTAGCGACTAAGTAGTACGCAGGGTAGGACTAATTTATTATTTTTTAATCATTGTCATACTCCCCAAATAACAGAAACTGTACACTTATGCACATTGTTGAAAATATTTTGATACCGTTTGCCAATGGAGATTCAATGGCGTTGTTTATTATGTAACATTACGCTGTAAACAGGTTATCTATTTGACATATTCTCTTCTTCTTTTTTCTCTCCAACAGACATCAAAAAAACATCTGGACTTCTTTGGGGATTTCTGAACACAAGGGGGG
>MJUU01047031.1:5303-26468 GCA_002080025.1 Modiolus philippinarum | reverse complement strand
TTTTTTTTTAGAATTTACATAAATTTAGATAATAGTTATTGAACAAAGTGTACACATGGGATACTATCTCATGTACAAGTACACCATATCTAAGAAAAATAAAGATCATACATCTCTACCACGGGGAATTGTTTTACCAACTCCACACTGCAATAAAAGACAAACTCCTGTATTAAATATTTTACGAAAGGATATGGAGTAAATGAACATGAGACCATAACACATATGTAAACTCCAACTGCAATAATTTTAATGAGCTGTATGGCCATTTCGGAAATTAATTCCTCATCAGCAGCACTAGAACCCAAACAAAGGAAATCCATAATTTCAAAAAATGTTTAAAATGCATAAGACCAAACGAAATCCGAATAATCAGTAATATGAAATATACCTAAGGACAAAACTACCTAACCTAAATAGAAGAGCCAAGCCAAGATGAGGACAGAGCTATGCAAGAGAGAGATACACAAGTGTACTCCTTAGTTTTAGACAAGATTTCCTTAAATTTAGATATTTCAGGTTTCTGAATAAAATTGGTTTTCAGGGCCAGCATTGAAGTATTGGCTACTGGGTTTGTGAATAACCTCGGAAGGACTAACAGTTCATTACTTAAGGTGTTGGCCCAGCGGTAAGAATTTACAAAGTACCGAAAGTACTGTGAATTCAATTTCTGCATTTGGCAATCTCAACAACTTACGTCTCTTCAGTGTAGATCAAATTATAATATTTTGAAATTCATCAACCAAAATTTGTGTACAATCCTATAGAGATCAAATTACCAATAGAATTTTTATAGAAAAGCCAAAGTCAGTTAAGGACAAAGCTTTGACAGAGGGAGATATTCCTCAGTTATAAACAAATTTTTTCTCAAATTAAGATATTGCATGTTTCTAAATAAAATCGCTTTTCAGGCTAGGGCCGAAGTAATTAGCTACTATATGTAATTTTAAATATACTAGTAGTAGGGATTGATCAGTCACCTAAAAAACGCGTGGCGCACCCAAATAATGACAAACCCCGTCACGGTATCACATGACTCACGTGACTCACATCAGCTCACCTAATATGGACGCGTAATCCATGAATCAGATGCATGACTCAGGTCATTTCAACTTACCAAATTTGGTCAACCATATGACTCAAGTACCATGATTCATGGAAGTTAACCGTATGACTCAGATCAGATTACCAGATATGGTCGGGACACGTTGCCTTTGACTCATATTCATGACTCATACAACTGGATGTTTCTTGTATGGCCAACATATCTGGAAATGATATTCGCTCGCCAGTACAAAAATACATCGTTCCCGTCCAGTCAAAATAAACGGAGATGCATAAAATCTCGGATTACAGACTATTCGTTTCAGTCTTGCAGAAACTTTTCACATGGATGCACGAGACAGAAGAAAACTGCTCAAGAATTTCGTCAGATTAATGGTGGAAATCCCTGTCGAAGAAGTAGCTCTATACTTGCAGGAGAATCATATCCTCTCAGACGAACACGCAGAAGACGTCCAATATCATAATACGGAAAAGAATAAAGTCCGATAGCTGTTGACCATCTTGATCAGGAGAAGACCGAACGCTTTCCGCACATTCGTGGAAGCGTTGAGATCAAGCGATTGCACGGCTCCTGTAGAACTCCTGGAAAGCACATAACCAACGTGGTAGTGCACGGAGATCCTGGATGTCCCATCGACCTGCGGTAGTTAACATACAGACTCCACAACGTGTGTTACGATCCATGATCGTTTTCTGCATTGATCTTGCAGCACAAGAAGATCAAAGGAAACTTTTTATTTTTTTCATCCAGAAAAATCAACTGTAACGGAAAGTGTGCGTCTTTACGGGAAGGCCGACGGAGAGTTCACCGTTACGCCAGACTCGTTCAAAAGCTCGGAAACAAGAGTGGAACTGACAAACGTCAGAGGGATCACGGCGTCCTCCGCCAATCAACTGAGCGGAAGGATAGATCCACGTAGATTACCGCTTCATTTCACCTATGAACCCGAGTTGTTTCCCGCCGTGATGTTTCGGCGCAAGCAACTTCATTTTATCTGTCATTTATCCGGGAAAATGATGATCACCGGTGTCAAAGGCGACAAAGATTTACACGACATTTATTCGGTGATTTTGGAATTGGAATTATACGTACGAGAACTGTACGACGATATTCAGTCAGTCATCTTTGCATGCAATCACCACAGCCACCACAGCCACAATTTCCACCGTTACCACCACCACTACCATCACCACAAGAGATTACAAATGTAGTCGTATCGAAAGCTCCTTTGAATTATGGACGAGATTTACTTATTCGTCTACAGTGCCGACTCGCTGCATTTTTCCCGAGAACAGGGGAGGACAGTTCAGAATTCGTCTACCTTGATCGCATTCGATGAATGGCAGATGGGAGTGTGCACTCTAAGAAATGACGTTTGTTCCGGCTTTCAGTTAACATATGTGTTATGTTCTCATGTTCATTTACTCCATATCCTTTCGTAAAATATTCTAAAGTGCGACGGGGAGGGTGTACGTGTGTTGCGATGTAATGAGAGACGAATCGTATGTCAGAGAAGTTTTTCTTCCGCTGCTTCACTCTGTAGCTACGAGAAACGAAGAGACGACGGAAGTGGTCTTCAAGAGACTGATCTTCCGCACGACGAGGGGAGGCGATTTGGACTTGTTGGAAATTACCCTGAGAGACGATCTTTCACGAGTGTGCCGCTACAAAGACGATCTGCTTGCTTAATTTCCGGAGAAAAGTTATAAGAGGAATGGAACACGTCTCGCCATGAAGATGGAGTGTCCTACCTGCAATCGAAAATTTCGAGGGGAGACGCCATGTTGAGGCATCGTCGAAATAAACATCGATTTGGAGTAATACCACCATCACAACCAGCACCCTAACCAACACAAAAGACTGAAAGCCCACCACCACCACCACCATCACCATCACAGAAGATTGAAAACCGACCACTACCACCGTAGAAGATGGAAGGCAGTTTCCGGTTTCGACACCCGTTCACCATGACCGTCTCTGGTCCGACCTCCTGCAGCAAGACGTATTTCTTCAAGGAAATTAAACGAAGAGCCCGTGCGACGTGTAGCCCGGTCCCGGAGAGGATCGTCTGGCTGTACAAGCGTTGGCAATCCCTTTACGACGAGATTCAAAGAGTGGTGGCTCCCAAAGTGGAATTTGTTGCGGTTTTTTCATTCCGATTTGGATGCAGACCACTACTTCCATGCGCAGACCAGGAACGACCTGATATCGACCTCGGTCAAAGATTCCCGCGTCAGCGACCTCTTCACGGAAGGATCGCATCATAGGAACCCGCCGGTAGTCGTCGTGAATCAAAACCTGTATTTCGACAAGGACCCCACCAAGAGAAGAAACTGTCAATATCTTCGACAATCCCGTCGATCGCAAACCCGTCGCCACGCTGCAAAGGCAGACGTACACGAACCACAGACATCTCTTGGTGCAGAGTATCGAAGAGGCCACGAAGAGACCTTCCGGATACCTGGTAATGGACCTGAAACCCGGAACTCCCGAACATGCGAGACTACGTGGCGACATCTGGGACGAAGACGAAGATGCAGGAAGCGAGTACGCTGGAAGTGGTGCCATGGTGAAACACGATTCCATCGTAGAAGACGGAAATGAAACGGACTTGATTGCTTGTTTTAGAAGCGGATTGGTATTCGCACAAAAATTGGGAATCGAGAACCATCGACAGAGGGGTTGCTACGACGAACCGCCCGCCCAACAATGCAGGAGGGACAATGCCGAAGGATACGAACTGGAATGTTTTTTCCATGGCCTGCCAGCGACGGTGTATTGCGCGGACGATTTCCGGTCCACGTCTCGGAGAGACCGCGTAGTTTCGTCGTCAAAACCGACACCTTCGACCGCCGAGGCACGCACTGGGTGGTGTTGCACTTCCAAAATGACGGACCCGCAAAATTCTTCGATTCCTTCGGTTTAGCACCGGAAACGTACAATCGACGCTTTTCAGACGTGTTGATCGCCAACGGACCCCGATACTTGATCAAGACCGCTCTAGTACAACCGGAAGACGGCAACTCCTACGGACTGTACTGCGTGCACTTTGTCAAGTGCAGGTACTGGATTTTTGCCATGGAAGACTTGGTGATCGAACTCTCCGCCAGAGATACGAAGACCGTCGAGGCCGAGCTAAAAGACGTACACAAATGTCAATAAATGATGAACTTGTGATAATAACATGATCTGTTTAATTCATTTTTGTGACAAAATATGTGAAAAACTAGAAACGTTGCTGTCCGACGCCACCTCTCTCTCTTCAAAACTAAAGTTATCTGCCGTTCTGTGCTGATGTTCCGCATATGGTTGACTCTTCCACTGCTAATGTTATCTCCCTTTTTACCCTTATCGATACCATCGCAGAGTTGTCTCCCTTGCTTATTATTCACCCGTTTATTTCTTGTGCTCTACTTTACCCTTTCACTTAAATCGAATCTAAAGTTCCCCGTTTTCCACATATGGTCACGTGATGAACCACTTCATTATCTAATATGGTCATGTTGGTTAAACTCCATTTCCGAGCGAAAATGAAGCGCTCTCCATATTTGGATGTGTTTTCCATAGATGGTCACGTGATGCCCCATGCCATTTCCAAAAATGGTTATTCAAGTTTATATCGATAAACGAACGAAAATAAAGCGTTTTCAATATTTGGGCATGTCTTCCATATATAGTCAGCTGATGCTCCACCCCATTTCTAAATATGGTCATGTTGGTTTAAATCGATTTCGAGCAGAAAATAAAGCGTTTACCATATTTGGACGTGCTTTCCATATATGGTCACGTAATACCCCACCCCATTTCCAAATATCAAAATAATGCGTTTACCATATTTGGGAATGTGTTCCGTATATGGTCATGTGATTGATGACGCACCCTATTTCCGAATATGATCATGTTGGTTTAACTGGATTCCAGAATGAAAATAATGCGTTTATCATATTTGGGCATATTTTATATTTATATGGTCACGTGATACCAAAAAATTCAATTTTATATCGTTGTCATCGTTTATACGGTTAACACTAACAATGCGTTTTCCATATTCGGGCATGTTTTCTACATATTGTCTAATACCCCCCTTATCTTATTAGGTCAGCTGGTCTGAGTCACGTGAATCATGGGATACCGTGACGTCACATAGGGGCTGGTTTGTCCTTATTTGGGTGCCCCACAGCGCCACGCGTTTTTGAGGCATACCTTACTACTTATAAACTCAACAACAATCGAGAAAAATCTAATACAAACCAAACAAATTAAGATGTTTCATTTTGCTAGTTAAATAATAGATGTATGCTCTCTATATATTTCATTTATGGCGTACTTGTGCGTGAGAAAATTTCTCATATGCATATACTATACATACTTTCAAATTTTGGCATATATTTTGTTATTTAGAAATGTAATTCTGCCCACCTGTTAAAAGTGCCCACATTTCACTATTTTATAACGCCAAGTTTTCTTACATTAGACTTGATGAGTGCCCTGTGTTTGTCTATATGTTGTAATCGTCCACTAGCTTAGGACACTAGTGCTTTTGTCAGGCAAAGGATAACAGTGATTTTAAGAGCACTTTGCCAGTTTAATTAATGTTTGTTGACAATCCCGCACCCATGACCAATGAAGACATGGATGTAGCGTTGCTCGACAATTAGCAAAGAATTCCGCTTAAACCGGTGCTAGGGGCCGTCTTGAACTTTCTATGAGGTATGAACAAAGCTCATTGTTGAAGGCCTCATGGTGACTTCAAAATGAAGAACAACAATTAAAACGTTGTTCCTTTGCTTGTTTTTACCATGTATTTGTAGAGACTTTGTCTCATGTGCTTTTACTACATATCCCTTCATTCACCTCATATTTATCAAATTAATCCCAACAGAAATCGTTGCTGTAACTTTAATGACAAAAGTCGACTTGCTTGTTCTCGGCATTTGAAATTAAAAAAAAATACATAAAAAGAGCCAATCGATGATGATGGATTATATATAAAGGGAGCTGAACAACATTAAACAAGTGGTGAGGTATAATCTTATTTTTTGAAAGTAAGATCTTTTATGTAGAAAATGTGCAGAATATTCAAGATGTTTTTCTACATTACATATCTCCCATTTTATTATCCTTTTAGGACTTTCTTAACAAATAACAGAAATTACAGTATACATATCAGTGATACAAATGAATGTCATCATAGATAATGACTTGTTTCAGGGTGATCTCCAGTAACTTTGACAAATATAATGAATGTGTTATTTCTACTACGTGGGAAGGAATAGTTGCAGCTTTTAAAAAAAAGTTTTATAGATAATTGTGACAAGATTTAATACTGAATAAGATAAAGTCCTTTCGTATCTTCCTCGTTGCATCTCGGAAGATAAGAAATATAGATTATTACATGGCATTTTTCATATCACGCCCTTTACCAACCCTAGGTCCTTATATCAGCCCGAGAGCCGTTAGGCTCGAGAGATGATAATTATATGACCGAGGGCTGATAAAGGACGTGATATGAAAAATGACATGTAATGATGTTTTTATCATATACTTTAACTCAAAAATCGAGACAAATATATAAATGACCATCCTGAGACTGACACAGGTTTACTGCAATATCGATATTATTTTATACCTCAATTGACCTTTTCTAGCACGTGTGTAAACGGATCTTATTAGATGAAGTTCATACATATAGTAGCATGCAGAAATAACATTTTATGGGTGTTCATATTTTGAATTAATGACATCCGCATCCCCAAATTACTGGTTCACTAGAACAAAAGTTACCCCTTATTATGCATCTTACACATGTATGTATTTTTGTATTCAAAAGATAATTCTGATAACTTAAAATTGGAATTATGTATTAATGAAAATTAAACATTGAACGTGAACTTAATAAAACAAGATGTTTTTGTGAAACACTTGTGCCCCCGAGTAGAAGTAAAGAAGAAACATTTAGCAACTTCGAACAATGAATGTCCTTCTGACAAAATAATTTGTAGAAATAAATTCTGGTATCAACTAAAAATTTAATCACATCAAATGATGATTGCAATTGGATGCAAACACAGAAGTCACCCAAATAAACCCCTCCAATCATTATCAAAGCATTATTAAGAAAACAATTTTCACCCCCTCTCTTTGGAACATTTATAGTCAACTCATTGTGTTCTGTCTATCAGTGTTATCAGTACTTTGATTACACCAGGCATTATCAATACTGGTTCCCCAAAAGTGGAAGAATACACAGAAGAGAAAAAATAAAATAATAGATATTTTTAGTAACATCCCTCATCATTGATACATATAATACATATATAAATACCTGTAAAACGAAAGTGAATAAATGAAGAAAATATGCTGAATGATTAAAAAAAAATCTTTTTTACAAAAAAAATTCCAAAGATATCAAGAAACATTCCATCATAAATGAGTTAAATTTCTATATATATAAAATAAAACAAAATATAATTTCATTTTTCTGGTGAAATTTTACCGGACAGTCACATGCCAAGGTCAAGGTCACAAGGTCAAATATTCTGGTACAAACTGAAAGGTCTCTCCACAAGGAATACACATGCAAACTATGAATGCCCTATCACGTACCATTCAAAAGATATGCTCAATGTTAAAGTTTTTATGCAGTTGTTCACAGGCCAAGGTCAAGGTCACAAGGTCAACTATTCTGGTTCCAATTAAAAGGTCTTGCCACAAGGAATGCACATGCAAAATATGAAAGCCATATCACTAACCATTCAAAAGATATACCCAGTGTTAAAGTTTATTATTTTTTTTCAAAAAGTCCATCAAATGTCAAGGTCAAGGTCACTAGGTACAAAATTTTTGTATCGTTTGAAAGGTCTTGCCACGAGGAATACACATGCAAAATAGGAGAGCCCTATCACTTACCATTCAAAAGATATACCCAATGTTACAGTTTTTTTGTGGACAAACAGACAAACAGACAGACAGACCAAAAACTATATGCCCCCCGAATCTTCGATTCACGGGGGCATAAAAAAAGATAATTAAAGCTATTCAATCAATAGCAGCATTTTTTATGGTCAATTTCGTCGGTGTTGGTTTCAGTTTTGATGGAGTTGACAGGTATTCGATATCCTATAGATAAAAGACAGCAATTCGATTTGGCGGAAATACCCGAACTAGCATGTGATAAAGCCTCCGAGTTGTGACGGAAAGACATGTGATAAATTCCGGAAGTAGCTTTATTAGCCCGCTAACAGTCAAACTCGTATTATCAGTGATTTTCATCATAAAATACATTCTTTATCTTGAGGTATTTGCTTTTATCTAGTCTAAGTATATGATAAAGCCCTTTATCTTTTGCTTAATGATGAAATAATAAAAGGATTGAATGAATGCCTGATTGTATATTGCCCATACGGAAGTTACAAGTTTTTATTTAAGTGACATTTGATTAATTCCCCTCACAATCTAGTCAAATTCCCAATAATATCGTCGAAATTGACATGTTAGATTTATATTTTTGTCAACACAAACAATTTAATAAAATATATATTTGAGATAGATCATAATGAAATAATGAGAAATTTTATTAGATACACGATAGCAAATATTTATATCTCTCTTGAAGTAAGTGTTAAAACTTAACTTAAAATTACTTATTATAACCTTGGCCATAAGTTAAGGACCACCTTTTTTGAAAGTTTATTTCTCAGTAATATTTTTGAATTATATTTTTGCCCCTCACATGTTTATGAGCTTAACGCATTGAAATACTGACTGAGTCCTAGAAAGAAAGAGAAATGCGTTTACAATCAAAAATCGTTACTTCGAAGTTGAACTTTTATAGTTTCCAAAGATCATCCAAAAGAGTGATGATGTGTTTCTTAGGATCAATGGCTAGCCTGACGTTGAAATCGGATAACACGTGTTTTTATTTACTATTCTTTTTTATATTGGTGTAATAGACCATTTGTCAGTTCTGCAATCAACAGAATTAATTTAGCAAATCCCTAAAGGGAGGTAACTTTTTGAAAAATCTCAAGGGGACAGAATGGTTCCCTGCTAATGAAAACCAACCAAAAAATAAAGCATTTTTAATTAAAAGTAATGATAGTTTCACCTTTAGCAGACGTAATTCGAAACCCAATCCCAAATAGTGTTTACCATTTTCTAAAGTGCTTCTTGTTTCAAGTATAAAAAAAACAACTGTAAAAACTTGAACTGTCTTCTCGGTGACTAAGAAAGTATAAAAAATTTGGAAATATGCCAACTTACCGCAGAATATCATAAATATTGTGTATGGAATTGCTGTGTCCAGACTGGCTAAACATGAAGACCGTACTGAAAAACAAATGTGCATATTTAATGTTTGTTTGTCCGGTGTAAGAGTTATTTCCCCTTGAATGTTTGACTAAAAACCACAAAATTTGACTAGAACTGACAAGAACTCCTGTAATTGGCAAATCATCTATTTAGTCATTGGCATGTTGCTAAATTAATGATCATTAATGAAATGATTTTGCATTATTTGTGAGGGCTCTTTATAAAAAAATTATAGAAATCGGACAACACGTATTCTTTTTTACCAATTTTCTTTAATATTGGTGTAATTTTGTTATTGAAATGTTGCAAAATTAATGAAATGTTATTGCAGTATTTTAGGGTTTTTTTCATAAACAAAATAATGAAAACTTTATTTTAAGATGGCCTGAAAACGAATTCTACCAATTTTGTTATTATTTAAGTTTGCTGCTTCAAACTTGCATTCATTTTTACAGTGTGGATAGGAAAATCTTGATAAATAGAAATTTCAGTTATGAAACAACGGCAATAAATTACCAAAGGAACAAAGCACACGATTGTGTTATAACCCCCATTTGCATTAACATAGATGAAAAAAAAATCCCATTTTGGCTGGCACAGTTAAAAATCAATTTTGTTGAAAACTAAGGAGTATCTCCCTCATGCAAAGCTCTGTCCTTAGCCCTTAGCTGATTTTGGCTGTACATTTAGATCATATTGGTTATTTGTTCTCCGTCAGTTTTTACATAACTTTGAGTTATGGTCTTCCAAACGTTTAGATTTTATCTGCACTGAAGAGACTTAAGTTGTCGAAATGCGCATCTGCAGAAATTAAATTCACAGTAACTTCGGTATTTAGTTATTTGTTACCACTGGGTCGATGCTACTGCTGGTGGACTGTTAGTCCCCGAGGGAACCTCACCAGCCCAGTAGTCAGTACTTCGGTGCTGACCCGAAAGCCGATTCTATCTGCACTGAAGAGACATAAGTTGTCGAAATTAGCATCTGCAGAAATTAAATTCACAGTAACTTCGTTATTTAGCTATTTACTCCAGTTTATTTTCTTTCTCCCAATATCTTAATTTGAAACTGTTTTACCGAATTCCAAAGTCACATATTCTGAATTTACTGTTAATTTGAACTCTACAGATGCGCATTTCGACAACCTATGCCTATTCAGTGCAGATCAAATCAAAATATTATGAATCCATATACCGATATATGTGTAAGGGCTGATTGAGAACAAATTACCAAAAGGATCTAAATAGAAATCCAAAATTAGTTATGGACAGAGCTATGCAAGATTGATATACTCCTTAGTTAGCACCGAACTATGAATGATTAAATCATGCGGAAATGTATTATATGGTTTACGGACAAAAGTAAATATTGTATTTCTAATTGTTTTTTTTCTAAAATTATTCAATTTGTGATTTGTCTCTAGTGTTGTAATGATAAAATATATCTTTATCTTTGCACATTGATCTGGAAGTGTTAAGATTTTCTCTAAAAATAATTGAAATCCTAGATCTCTTTGTGAGATGTGGCCTATGTAATGGGGCATTCATATCTCAAACTATATTGCAAAGGTCTAGCGAGTAGCTAAAGTTTCATTTCAAAGAAATTTACTTTTACACCCCAAGCCGACGTTTAATTGAGCACATTTTGAATAATTTGGTTGATTTCATCCAATACATCTCCATAATAATCTGGTTTTGATCCACAGACACAGGCTAATACTATCAGTCGTTTTACGATGTTAATATTCACTGCAATTATTCTGTCGCCTCCATCTGCAGGTAGCGAAGATTCTTTTCGCTTACACAAATATTTCACATTTTTTGTTTTCCCTTGTTACTTCTTTGTTTTCTGTGTTCTTGTTTTTGGCCATGTCTTTGGACTTCCATTTTTGTAAATACCACTTCCATGTTCCTTTGGTAATCTACTGCCGTTGTATGATAAACATGATAAACGAATTTCATGTCTTTAGGTGCAAGTGCTCCTGTCGGTGGATATTAATTTCAGTATGCTTTTGTTTATGTTTTATAGTGTAATTTGCACTTATCTCATATACTTTAACAATGTACGTACAATGGATCGTTTTTTAGCTACTGCAAAGCTACTACTAGTACTTTAGGTTTCTTCATGAAAAGCAAGACAAAGTAGACGTTGTGAGCATGGTGAGTGGGGAGTGGTTGGGGATTGGTTAATGGGAAAAAGAAATGAGAAATTAAAAAATCATATTTGATATTCTAATGTAAACAATATCGAACACTCAAACCGTACGCCATATGGTATTTGACCAGTTCCAATTCCGCCATATCTGTTATATAAATTTATGAAAAAATGTAGAAATATCATCTATAGATAAATGAGGTAGGTATGCCAACCACTGTACTGAACATTTATTTAAGGATATGATAATGAAATTGCAGCTTGTTAACCAGAAGTCATACATCTGTCCATCCGGAAATAGATTCCAATCATTCGGAGTCGGAATGGAAACAACACAGTATCAATGGCAGATATGCCCGACAAGAAGAAGAAAATTGTAAACAACACCAATCAAGTAATAATATATGATTATAGAATAAAATTCCTTCAATCTTCTCAATTTTGTTACCCTTTTAATTTGTAAAAATGTCTATCTACATCTCTTATTATTATGTACTGGAGTTTAATCCATACTTTTTTGTTATAATTCTCATATTTTGCCAATGTCAGTTTACAGTGTTTATATCAACATCGCCAAAACGCGAACGACAGATTGTAAAAAATTTAAGAAACCTAAAGTATTCTGTCAGTATCCTAGTTTGATTCTTGATCTTCAAAATATTCATTCTTTTATATGGAATGAAGAAAAAGAAATTGTAAAACATTTATTTTGTTCCGAGCTAGTTTCTTTTGAAAGAGTGTGACCTTCCGATTTTAGAGGCTTGTTTAGGGGGGGTCCCAATATCCCATATCCCAGTAAGTTTGGACAAAAATATCCTTTTGAAAATTGAAGATATCCCATTAATTATTGGAATATCTCGTTTTCCATAGTCAAAATATCCCATATCCCAGTACTTTTTGTCTCAAATATCCCATATCCCATTAGCAAAAGTGGTAAATATCTCATATCCCAATATACCCTAAACAAGCCTCATTTTATTTAGGAAGTAAAGTGTATCATAAATTTATGAAATATCTTTAATTTGACCTTTTGTCTTCTGAATTGCATCGGAAAAAAGACGAAATGATTATTGTCATAATTAAAATTTTGCTGTCGTTATTATTATTACCGTGATACCTGCCTGTACTTTCTATAAAACTTTATCTATCTGACTGTAAGTCAGCAGTAAATGCATCGGTAGACGAATACCGGAATGAATAATGGATAGGCAAAAAGGGGACAAATTTAAAACCGGCAATTCCAAACCCCAACATGAAGACAACATCGCAAAGACAACAGAAATCAACAAAAATGATGAACAAAGTCACCACAAAACTTTAGCATTCTCAATGTAAACCCCAATAAAAAATAAGTAGAGGCATAAGGTACTCTGGAAGATTTTTAAATAAACGTCCATCGTTGCTCCTGTCACAGGGCGAACGTAAAGTCAGGTGTTAATGTCATAGTCGGTGTGTGTCATTTCGGTAATAAACCCTGTTTCTACTTTAAAATGTCTTTTCTCATAGTAACGTTGCAACAATTTGTCAAACTATGGTGACGATTGTTAAATTTCTGTTGTGGTTGACCTTGACTTAGCGAACAAGTTTTTGAGACAGTAATTTCGTTCCGTTGACAAAATCTCTTAACAAACTACTGTTTAGTGTTGTTACGATTGTTTTTTTATTTATCTCATTGGCTATAGGGGAAGGTTTGGGTCCGATAAAGCTAGTTTAACCCCACCGTAGCAGGTTTGCGCCTGTCCTAAGTCAGGAAATTTATTAAGTCTTTGTGCGTCTTGTCTGTTTTCTAGTTAGTTTAATTGATGTCTATAGGAGTCTAGATTGATGTTTATTTCGCTGAACTTGATTACTCGTTATTAAGGGGCCGACTCCGACCTGCCGTTGGTTGTGGGATTTCCTCGACGTTCATTGAAGATCTTATGGTGGCTTTGAGTTGTTATTACTCCCCTTTGGGTCGTTGTCTCTTTGACACATTGCCCGTTTCCCTTCTTTTTTCTATTGAGTTATAAACCAGTATTGATCAATCCGAAAACACAATATATGATAGGGTGGCTAGGTAAAACAGCCTTTTCGTTTCCCTAATTCATAATAATGCGGATATTCACGGATGTTAATGAAGATTTATTTTAAATTGTTATGTTATCATATAAGTAAAAAAATACTGATCAACACAGTGATCAATTTGATAAGCAAGCTAAAAGTTTTCGTCTCCTTGATATTTAATGGGGATGTTCAACTTCGTTATATCCCGCTTAGTGAATGCAGGCGTGTCCGTCTGCATCTTTGTTTACCCCTTCCACCAATAGCTCGGGAACTATAATATGAGAAACAAATTTGAAACTTGGTACCGTACTAGAGTATGCTCTGCATTAGTGCATTGTGACGCCATTTCTGTCCAATGCAATAGGGCTAACTAATTGGCGAAAATTCACTTCGCGAAATATACGAAATAATAAAATACCGAAGTTACTGTAAATTTAAATTCTGTATACGCGCATTTCGACAACTTATGTCTCTTCAGTGCAGACCAAATCAAACTTTTGGAAATCCGCCACCCGAAAGCTGAGAGAGGGCAAATTGCCAAAATGATGAAATCCGATACCATATAGAATTTGAAATTGAAGCTTGGGAATCGACTCGAACTATGTTTATTAACTTCATTAAGGTGTCCGGGAATTATCTAAGTGTAATACCATTAGATCATGGCTACTAGGGGTAAAAACCATTAAAATCGATTCGATTGCGATCGAAAATTTTAGTATGCCTTTCATTGGATAAATCTTGTAACATCGTAAAAATAACAATATAAAATGTCCATAGGGAAAGCTTAAGAATCGTAAAATTCGCCCTCATAACGGCAGAAATTGCTTAAAGTAAAGGTTCAAGAGAATGCATACCTACCCTTTTTGTATTTATCAGCTTGTGTGGGGCTCGGATGGAAGTGCAAGGTTTATGGCCTTCGTTGATCAACCCCTTTATTAGGTTCTTTCATTTGTGTTTGAAGCTTGCACAAGAAAATCATCTTTCGTTTAGTATTTGAATTCGTGGTTTGGGGGCAACCACGAACACCATGAAAATTGGTACCCCACGAATAAAAATGAATTCACAGTAGACTGGAAAAGGCCAAAATTAAACCTTTTCAAGATGTTAGTTTTGTAAGTGAAATTTGAAAAAACTTTAAAAACGCACAGGAAATACAAGGTTCATGATGTGTGGAAATCGGTCCTTAATGCTTAACTTCTACCGTGAGAAAGATTATCAACTGAACATTACTATACAATAATAATTGTTATTATTTTCACAATCAAAATTAAGTTATTTAAACCATAAAGTCTTAATAAAGATTTAATAAGAAAAATTGCATTTTGGACGTCATTCCACAGTAACTTCGGTATATATCTAGATACAATTGGCAAAAAACTCCATTGAAAATATTCCGATCTGGAAAGCTACAATGAAAAGATATAAACACAGTGACACCTATACACTGAAGTTTGTTCTTTTTCTCTCTTGGATTCGAAAATTGACATGTTCCACACTGAAGGTGTCTGATGCTTACCCTACCAGTGTTCCCGTTTTTATTGGTCGTCGTTGTTTATCTGTTTTTGTGCTCCTAGTTTTATTTTCTTTGTCGAACTTATGTGATGTTTTTGATTGTTTGCATTTCCGATGTGTTGCTTTATCTTTGGACTATTTCGTTTTGATCTGACACTTCGGTTCTCACTTACTTTGAAATCGATATTTAATAAATTTTAAATTTAAAGTATTTATTTGGCCCATTTGTGAACATAGCAAAAGAAAAATATCTGTGTTTCAATTTCATTTGCGTTACAGTTAGCGTTGATTGGGTTCATTTTTGTAAATGTGACGTTAAACAACCCCCCCGGTACTAAAATACCGATGCTGCACAATAAGCAGTAACTTTCGTTAGTGACCGACCATTTAACCTGTGTTTGTGTGTGTGTGTGTGTGTGTGTGTGTGTGGGGGTTATGTTTTTTTTTTCTTGACATAAAATTTTTTTTTACATGTATCAACCAAATATTTTTTTTTTCAAAATTAACATTATTTTTTTGGGCAGAAAGCCTCCATCAGAAAATTTTTTTTCGTCATTTTGGCAGCCAAAATATTTTTTTCACATAAAATCAGAATCAAAATATTTTTTTAGAAATAAACCATAGCCCCCTTCAAGTTAAATGGTCGGTCCCTTATGCTGTACACATGTTTCAAGGAGTTACCTCTCATCAGCAGCTTTACAATCAAATACTATGGAAAGCTATAATCCAAAAGTAGTCACAAAAGAAGTAATCATTAATAAAAAATCCACTACCAAGGACATCCGCCGAATGCCATACACGGAATGAAGCTTCAGTATTTTTAAGGGGTATTAATTTTGATAAACAGTAAATTTCTATATAACACAAGCTTCTTCTTTATTATCGCAAATCTCCGATTCAGTATAAATGCAGGTAAATTATGCGTATATTTTTTTGGCACAATTTAGCATATTTTTAACAGTATTCAACTCATAAGTTAAAGAGCACTAGTAAATAAGAAGAAACAAATCTTTTTTATAAAGAATCACTTCACAATTAATAGACAACGAAAGCCTCGACAGCCAATTTTGTTTTTTGTTTCTTTTTTGTCATCAATTAAATCATATTCTTTTGTAACCATCAAGATATTTTCGGTATTTTGTTATATTTCATACATTTATTTCAAAGAAAATAAATCATCTGAATTTATGAGCAATCTAATCACTGAATATTCCTTTCCTTATATAATTGTGTACTGTCTTGTCACTAATCATAAAAAAAAAAGATGAGCAAAACAAAAGAATAATTTCTACATTTTTTCTCTAAATCATGTGGTGAGCACTACCGACTTTTGTAGACCAAATGAATAAAAAAAAGTTATTTGAAGTTCTAGTGCTGCTGATGAGGAATTAATTTCCGAAATGGCCATACAGCTCATTAAAATTATTGCAGTTTGAGTAAACATTTGTGTTGTTGTCTCATGTTCATTTACTCCATATCCTTTCATATGTTTGAAAAATGTCAAATGCCCTAAATTAGCGAAAAAGCCACTTCCGAATTGAGGGCAGTATTGTCAAGATTGATTGGCGAGAGAAAGCGAGAGAAAGCGTAACTGAAGCAAATTTTAACGAAGTGCGGAAGGTTTATACTTAACTAACGTATGAAATTTTAAAATCCTGGATTCAATAGGGTCTGTAAGTTTTGTTCACTTTCACTTTACAAATCCGGAAATTATGACGTCACTATGCAAAACGCACATTGAATCAGTCCTGGAACATTTTTTCTCAATGTCACAAAGTCTAAATTGATTAGGTTCTTTACATTGGGATATCTACCATAGGTGAAAGAGTCTGGTAGATAAAGACTGTGTTTCCAAGAAAATCGCTATTTTATTTTATATCTACCCAAGCTAAGATAATGAAGGTCATAACTTATTATTGCAAAAATATACTGGTTCATTGTAAATGAAATCCATGGTTAATTTGATCTGTGAATCGAAAACCCCATCATTCCACCATAGTACTACATAAGTAATGGTACCCGGGAAAAATGTTTGTCAGTCATTCTCTTTTGTCATGTGACGAGACTAACAGACCCTGAAAAGATTAATTCTAATAAAGTATATATTTTTCTTGGGAGTATATTTAGGACATTTGCATCAAACAGTAACCAGAAAAGGAGTTATACATTTCACTTGGGCTTCCATATAGCTTTCCATTCTCAGATTTTGCTCTAACCCACATCATATCACCCTTATTCATCAAAATAAAAATAGTGTGAGTATGTGCAGTGTTCTGATGTCCTCTTCCATCCATAAACAGATCAGTCAAAACATTTCCGTTGAGTACAAGGTCTATAAACGTCGAAACAGCATAATAATTCAATCCTGTTACTGATATTATATAGAGTCCTTTCACTGGAGCTGTAAAATGTCCATGTCGAGGATCGTAAGCATTTCCAATGTTTGTGATGACTTTGTTGTATTCAATAGCCTGATGAGTTCCTAGCTTCAGAATTTGTGTCAAGGTTGCAGAAAAAGCAACCAGTGCTGTATGGTTTGTCGGTTCGTCTGCAAATAAAAATGAAAGAAGTCATAAATACCCCAAGTCAAAATCAAAGTTCAGAATGATGTGAAAATGTTCCATGTGCATTAGCAGGTAACTGGTCCCTCAAGTGACATCAAACTCAGCAGTAGTCGAGTGTGACACCTTAGGACTAACTTTTCATAGAGCATTTTTTGCCAAATATTTGAAATTCCCTACAAATCAGCAATACCCGCGACCACTTTTCGCTTAACGAATCTCGAGAAATGAGGACCTCTGGAATGTACAGGGCGATCATTGTAGTAAAAATTCCAATCGACATTTCAGTCTTCTGTGTCACAAACAATCGGTTCGTAATATAGAACAAGAATTTGACATACAATAAGATATAGAGACGAAGTCTTACGGTGTGTCTGACGAAAGCCATTTTACTGAGAAATTTCAGCCCGAAATGGGGAAGTGTTTGCCATAGGCTCGCATTTACTCGTGTTTCTAAGCCCCATCCTTATATTGCATTTATGTCAAGTCAAAGTACTGTTATTGTGTATATACTAGTAATATGTAAGTTAAGTATAGGTTAAAGCATCTAATTAACATATCTATCATATCATACATAATTACAGGATTAGGAGACACCAAATCTAAAATAACGAATAATTATTGAAAGAATGAACTATAATTTGGACAAAGTCAGAACCAAAGATTGAATAAAGGTTCATCAGGCTAAGGACAAGATCAAAGCTAAGCTTTAAATTGATAAAACACTTAGAAAAATGTTCACCAGCACCTTAAATGTCAATGAATTTTTTTAGTAGCACTGATTGCAGCGACCTCTACAGAGTCAAAGGTCAACTTTACTGTGGCGTAATCAAAAGTGGTCTCCAGGGCATCGTTTAATTCTAGGGTACTTCAAAATGCTTTGCAAAGAATGCAATACAAAAATGGGGTTAGGGTACCGTGAAAAGTGTCCCAGGATGCCAAATTCTATTGTCAATGATTATTCATCTTATGCCCATTTGATTGCTTTCTATTTGTTAAAAACCATTCTCTGTAAGCAGTTGTAATTTTATATAAGGGTGTGTGGCACGCATGGCCTCAGATTTACCCGATACTTCTTATAAAATTTGAAATTACCATTGTGATGTGAAAATGAACTTGATTTCATTTAATTGGCGTATGGTTGTCTTGGCAACGGGCATTCGTGCTTAGAAAAGTCAACTTTTTTGTCGCTTTTTTAAAAGGATACAGAGTAAAAATGCGGGTACATAGAAATAAAGTGTTATCTACATTGAAAGGGTTAAGCGTTTCTCTTTTAAAAAAAAATCAAAAATATTGTGTTGGATCATGGTTGCTAAGGTGATTGCCATGACACCAAACAAGCAATTTAAGTGATTTACAAACAATAATTTTAATCATGATTAATTATGAAACTTTGAGATTAATAATGAGACTTTGAGATATATTTTGAAGTTGAAAGGTCATTATCAATTCTAGAAGTGTAATGCCTTTTGGTGATGTCGCAACATGCCAAAACATAATGTAAATATCCAATATTATGTAAAAAAAAACAGCCCAGACAGTAAGAATTAGAATGAGCTTGAAGTCTATTTCAGGGTCAAAGATCATCAGTTTTGAAATGAAAACCATAATACAGAGATGCTTCATCAGTTTTTCTACATATAAAAATTGTATCATTAATGACAAAACAAAAACAACTTTCACACTATGTCATGTTGGTCCTCTATGAAATGTGATTTCCTGTGCCGGGTACTGTTATTTCGCTTTTCGTGCATCAGGTGATTTTCACTAGTTTATAAATATAAGGTTTTAGAAAGTTTACGGGATTGATTATCTCTAAAAAAGTAAATACAGTACTTCTATGAACATTTCACAACAAATTTATGAAAAATTAAGAAGTAAATATGTTTATGTAAAATTATATTTCATATTGCATCCTTGAAAATCAAGCGTAAACTGAAATGTGTAAATGTTTCCTACCCCAAAACACATCATATAATTATGATGGTTTAAACAATGAATGAAACCCTTTATAAAATTCATTTATCTATATTAATGCATCATTTCATATTCATATCAATATATTTTTTTCATAGATTTGAAACAATTTTTTGAGTCGGGTAATTTTTCAATGGTACTGTGATTTTGTGTGGTAAATATACAAGTGGTACTGTTATTTTCTGTGTTTTGTACTGTGATTTCATGAGCATACTTCGTGTATGATAAATCAACTTAGTCATACTGATTTCTGTTTTGTAAAAATATCGTTATATTTTGATATTTTGTACACATTTCATGTTTATCGAACATATAACCTCTTCAACTAATATAACAAAGAATTTCAAAAGTATTCAAATCCAAATCACAGCACCTTTTAAGTCCCCGAGGGTTTTTACCAGCCGAGTAGTCAGTATTTCGATGCTGACCCGAAAGCCGATTCTATTTGTAACCTTACAATATCAAAAGTTTAGTAAATTTTGTTGAAAACTAAGGAGTATCTCCCTCATGCGAACCTCTGTCCTTAGCTAAATTTGGCTTTACATTTAGATCATATTGGTTTTTAGCCGAGTTGCAACGAAGCTGAACTCGGCTATTGGTTTGGTGTTGCGGGCGGGCGGGCATGCGTGTGTAACGGTTTATAGTATCCGCCGTGAAATAAGTTCCAAAAGAACATATTTCATAGCTCACCTGGTGAAATGATCTCCAGTTGGAAAGTATTTACTGCTCACCTGGTGAAATAATCTCCAGACAGAATAAATCGCATAGATATATCAATAACATCTGTTCCATTTGGAGCTTATTTCACAGGATACTATTTTGCCTTACACGTGCGTGCGTGCGTGCGGGCGGGCGGGCGTCAAACATTGGTTTCCGGATGATAACCCAAAAAGTTTCCATCCGAGTGAAATGAAACTCTGATATAATGTTGGGTATCAGGAGGTGAGGAACCTAATTGATTTTGGAGGAAGTAGGTCAAAGGTCAAGGTCACGGTGACCGAAAATAGACTGAAAATTTGAGAAAAATTTGGTTTCCGGATGATAACTCAAAAAGTTTACATCCAATTAAAATGAAACTTGAATATTTTGTTGGATATCAGAAGGGGAGGAACCTAATTGATTTTGGAGAAAGTAGCTCAAAGGTCAAGGTCACACTGACCGAAAATAGACTGAAAATTTGAGAAAATTTAGTTTCCAGATGATAACTCAAAAAGTTTACATCCTATTGAAATGAAACTTGGATATATTGTTTGGTACCAGAAAGAAAGGAACCCTATTGATTTTGGAGGACGTAGGTCAAAGGTCAAGGTCATACTGACCGAAAATATACTGAAAATTTGAGAAGAATTTAGTTTCCGGATGATAACTCAAAAAGTTTACATCCTATTGAAATGAAACTTGGATATATTGATGGATACTAGGAGGGGAGGAACCCTATTGATTTTGGAGAAAGTAGGTCAAAGGTCAAGGTCACACTGACAAAAATAGACTGAAAATTTGAGAAAAATTGGTTTCCGGATGATAACTCAAAAAGTTTACATC